>JARQZK010003691.1:235000-237500 GCA_030704885.1 Cynegetis impunctata | reverse complement strand
AGATCGTGTGGCATACACCGTAGCGAATTTACAATAAAACATGTTATGACATAAACATAGGTCTTTGTGTCCTAGACATTCAGGCAGGGCGCAGATTCGGAACGGCCTTCTGCGTCACTAAAATTCAAACGGCAATTGTTAGCATACATGTTGGTTAATAATAATAATAATAATAAATGAATGTATTCCCAACAGGTTTACACCCAATTACAGCTAACATATAAGAAATTTATTAGAATTCTATCAAAACCATAAGCAAATAATATACAATTCATAATCCCATGTACACAACAGAAATAAATGAAAAAAAAGAACATCATGATACCTCCGTTCGCTGTTCTAAATGGCTTGTCAAAATCACTATAGCGCATCAAAATATATATCACATCGATTACAACACCTATCATAAACATTACACGTAAAATTGATAGGAGAACGTGACATAACATTCAATCTGCTGTGATCAACATAAAAAGTGTTACTCCGTCTCAGACCAGGCCTTCGTACGCGGATTTTTATCTTACTAAGAAGAAATGGTGAGTCAATTTTATTGTGCAGAATTTTGTACAGCAACGTTAGAGCAAAACACTCACGTCTCAACTGTAACACATCAATTCCAAGACTTACGTTTAGGACAGAGTGATCGAAGCGTCTCGGAGGATACTGCCCATAACATCTGAAATACATATATTTCAAACACTTTCTCTGAACAGCCTCCAAGTCTACCACAGAATTATTGTATAGGGGAGACCAGATTACAGAGGCATATTCTAGCTTACTACGAATAAAAGAATAGTATAACGTTTTCATCGTGCCGAGGTTAACAAAGTTGTTCCAGTTTCTGACAAAATAACCCAGCATTCTAGTTGCAGATGCCGTGATACGGCTTATGTGCTCTGAAAAGGACAGCTTATAGTCAAAAACAACCCCTAGATCCTCGAACTCAACGCATCTATTTAGAATCTGACCATACAATGTATAGCCGTGGTGAATCGGAGTCAATCTACGAGAAAACGACAGAACTTTACATTTACTGACATTAAGTTTTAGTCCGTTGTTGGAACACCATAAATTGACCGTATCCAAAGATACTTGTAATCTAGCACCATCATGACGATCATCAATAACAGCAAATATTTTCAAATCATCAGCAAAGAGCAGATGCATACAGTCAAGTTGTAGAGACAGATCGTTAATGTATATAAGGAACAATAAAGGTCCCAAATTGGACCCCTGTGGCACACCGGATGAGGCACGATAGAGTGCAGATTCACAACCTCCATGTTCAACATATTGATAACGATCTGAAAAATATGATTGCATCAATAATAATAACTGGGACGAAAAGCCAATAGACTGATGTTTAGACATCAATATGCTATGATCGATCTGATCAAAGGCCTTCTGAATATCTGTGTAAATAACATCCATCTGACCACGGTCATTCAATGATTCAGACAGAAACTGAGTAATACATGCCAAATTAGTAACAGTTGAGCGATTCTTCATAGAACCATAAGTTGAGGACGACATTACTTTTATTTTTGAAAATCTCAGTTTCAGTTAAAAAAATGCTAGCTTCGCTCAATATTTGCAAACAGCAGCTTGCATTGCATACCTAGTTATTATTATTTCACTTTTTGATTAAAGTCTGTATTTCTTTTGAATGTCTGACATGTGCAAAAGTTCGAGGTTAAAGGTGAACAAACCGGTGACATTTATTTGCGTTGCCATGATATAGCCATCAGGCCAAGAATGAAAATTTATGTTTGTTCTAATTGAGTTTTTCTAGTTTTTTGCCCATGAGTCTTGAACCGCTGGAGATAGGTATTATATTGTATTATACTTTCAGTTGAGGAATTTGTTCTTCCTCCAGAATGCTGCTATAAAATATAGGGTGTCCTATTTGAAATTAATGCATAAATTTTACTTTTATGTTCTACCAAAAGAATATTATTTTGTGAAAACCCTGTATGAGATACCTTGATTCTCATAATGTATTATGTTAACATAACCTCATATGATTCTCTAACAAATATTTCAGGGCTCTAGCTGTGATAGTTGAGGAAAAATAGATTTGTAATTCCGAGATGTTTGTTGCCAAATTTTTCAAAAAATTATTTTTATTTTGGAAATGGCTCAAAGTAGGTATGTCATATGTTCTATAAAAAAGTACCAAAATGTTCTTCAGAATACAAAAATATTAATATATACATAGTGTGCCATTTAAAATTACATAGTGAGCATAAGTAGCTCGTAGATCTGGCAACGTTGCAATTATGATAATATTTTCCAAGTGTAAATCATAACCTCTTATACGTGCAGCCCGAATTTCAAGTCGTTAACTTTTTTCGTTCTCTAGATACTTCTAGTAGGTCATCGAGTTTGGGAAACCCTGTATATATATATATATATATATATATATATATATATATATATATATATATATATATATATATATATATATATATATATAAAGAGAAAATATATTTTTCTCGAA
>JARQZK010003691.1:195000-232500 GCA_030704885.1 Cynegetis impunctata | reverse complement strand
ACTTTCGAAAAATTGAAATTTCTTTGACATTTATTGATTTGAAAAAATTGGAATAGTTAAAAAAGACCACTATGTTTCATCAAAATCTTTCGGCTGTGGCCGTTCTCTGTTATTTATTACGTGCTATTCAGTCCAATATTAACATTCAAATCTGTTATTATTAGATGGTAAGGGAAACCACAGAAACCTTTACCCACGTAATGTTCGAAATAGGTTCAAATTATTTTGATTTGGAAAAGTCAAAGAATATTCAACTTTTTTTCAAAAATTTTTCATTACGGCTGTGGCCGTCTTCAGTTATTAATTACGTGCTATTTAGTCCAATATCAACAGATAGGTCTGTTGATATTAGATGGAAAGGGAACCACAGAAACCTTCAACCACGTAATGTACAAAATAGGTTCAAAATATTCGATTGTTGTCCTTAAAAATACATTACTTGTAATTTTGGAGATCACATGTTCTAAACTATACTTTCTTTTTAGAAAAATTGAAAATTCTAGATGTTTAGAATTTGTCTAAGAAGATGAGTTGTTATGGTTAGAGTTCGTTTGTTGAATTATTTTGTTTTGATTTATGTTGTTCCTTAAAAAAATTAAAGAATTAAATCTGCGTATATTGAACTCAAATTTTTTATATCTGTTCTATCGTTGACGACTTATTTAAATTTTTTTGAATATGTAACGTTTCTAAAATTCCTCTGCGTTTTTGATCCTTCTCTATTTCTGAAATTTTTTGCTATTAAAGTTGAAACTATGATTCTCATTGTTTTTATGTTTTACTAGTGCTGTGGTTTGTGTTTTGGTATATTTGTGTGCTTCTAGTCTTTCTTCTAAATTTTGAAAAGTTTGTCCGATATATGATTTATTACAATTATTACAGGGTATACTATAAACAACATGAGAATTTTGCAGAAGAGGTGTTTTACTTTTTAATTTAGAATATATTTGTCTTATTTGATTTTGTGCAGTGTGAGTTACTTCAATATCGTGTGGATTTAAAATATGTGATATTTTATTACTTAAATGAGGAATATATGGATGAGGAATATATTTTTTGTTAATATTTTCTTTTTTTTTACGTTTCTAATGTGTTTATGAATTCTATTTTTAGTGATTTCCCGTATAAGTTTGATTGGGTAATCGATTTTTATGAGTAATTCATGGATATCGTGTAATGTTTCATGTCTGTGTGTAAGTGAAGTGAGTTTAAGTCTATATATCCGATAATTAAACTCTTCTTTTGTGACAAATGATGTGTACTGTTATAGTTCAATATTCTTTGTAAAAACATTTCTTTTCTATGCCTTTTTGTGATAATTTAATAATAATTGAAATAATTAATTTTAATAGTTTACCCTGTAATAAATCATATATAAGACAAACTTTTCAAAATTCAGAGGAAAGATTAAAAGCACACAAGTATGCCAAAACACAAACCACAGCACTAATAAAACATTCTATAATTGCTACCTGTGTCAAATTTGTTCAGAATCGTGATGTCTGTACATATTTCTCTTTTGTCGGTGAGAATCTAATCAATCTCATGTTTGACATTTCCGTCAGGGCTTCTTCAGGTCCATATTCTCTGTATTGGCTTCTTGAAAAAAATATTCATGCAGTAAAGATTTTCGTTTTGAAGGTAGTCAAACAGCATTTCTCCCCTGTTGTTTCCGTTTCCTAGGCCAAAGTCACCTATATTTTTACACTCTTCCACTTTCCCTCCAATTTTCGCATTAAATTCGCCAATAATTGTGCAATATCTCGCATTTTCGGATCTTCTTGCAGTTATAATTGCTCCACTGCTTCGTCCTCTGATGTACTGGTTGATGCGTAATATTGTATTATTTGTAGGTCGTACTTTTTTGTGTAGTTTCAGGATAACATATGTTACTCTAGATGATACTTGTGGATCATAATAGCGTCGTTTTATCTAGAATGTACGATATATCTAATTATGTTGGAATTATAAATTATTTCAATGAATAAGTTTTTTTTTCAAGAGTCATGTTAGACTCTTTTGACAAAATTGAAACTGCATTGCAGTGGTAGGTATATAGGAATATTATTATATTAACTGATAATAAATCATTTTTTCCAGTGTGTTCCAGCAACGTGGTATATAGCGGCGGACACACAACTATACCTAATGGTTGTATTGTTCTTCTATCTAAGTAGAGAATTCAAAATATCCATTTACTATTTTTTGGGATCAACAGCTGTGGTTGCGATGTGTCTTCAAGGGTACACTGTGATGACCACGACTTTTGATGGGCTCGTACAATTTTCGCCGAGGTGTTTTTTTTTACTTTTACGTATTTTAATCAATGAGGAGAAAAATAGGGTAGACATCTTTGCGCCAAATGAAAAATTTTTTGATCGTTTTTGGAACTATAGAAATTACTAAAATGGACGTTCCAAGTGATCTTATGACGAGTGTTTGATATTCAATATGTTTTACATCAACACACAAATACACACTATAATATTGTAGCGAGTAACTCTCTCCATAATTTGTAACGTCTATGATAAATGTTCAATTGTACGTTTAAGCTTATGTATTTTAGCGTTGTTTACACGATAAAGGACGCAATTTTGAAGCAATAGGGTTGAAAGTTTGTAAGTAGGTAGTTTCTTATGATATCTTGGATGGGATTGGTTTTGGTTCGAATTGGTTGGGGGTTGACCCCCTAGGGGGGAAAATATATCTTGTTTACACTATGGAGGACGCAATTTTGAAGAAATAGGGTTGAAAACTTGTAAATAGGTAGTTTCATATAACATCTTGAATGGGATTCATTTTGGATCGAATTAGTTGAGGGGTTGACCCCTTAGGGGGGAAATAAATCTTGTTTCCATGACAGAAGGCGCAATTTTGTAGCAATAGGATTGAAAGTTTGTATGTAGGTAGTTTCGTATGATTTCTTGAACGGAATTGGTTTTGGTTCGAATTGGTTGGGGGGTTGACCCCCCAGGGAAAAAATTCTTATTTACACGATAAAGGTCGCAATTTTGGAGTAATAGGGTTGAAAGTTTGTGAGTAAGTAGTTTCTTATGATATATTGAATGGAATTGGTTTTCGTGCAAATTAGTTGGGGGTTGACCCCCCAGTGGAGGAAATAAATCTTGTTTACACGATAGAATGCAATTTTGGGACCATAGGGTTAAAACTTTGTAGGTAGGTAGTTTCGTACGATACCTTGGATGGTATTCATTTCTATATGAATTGGTTGTGGGGTTGACCCCCCGGAGGAGGAAATAAATCTTGTTCACGCGATAAAGGGTGCAATTTTGTAGCAATAGGATTGAAAGTTTGCGAGTACGTAGTTTCCTATGATATCTTGAATGCGATTGGTAATGGGACGAATTGGTTGGGGGGTTAACCCCTCGGGGAGGAAGTAAGTATTGTTTACACATTAGAGACCAATTTTTTTTGGATTTGATACAAAAATCATGAGTGGATGAACAGGTTTTTCAAACTGGATACATTATAAAAACCTGATTTCCTAATTCGCTGCGATAGAGTTTTCAAGTTGCTATGCCGTTACGAGGCTGCACTTGCGGTCTGAGGTACAAAGTTGCAGATGGGGTAATGCGCACATTCCGCTGTTCCGTTGCGGCGCCGCAACGGCCATCTCACGGTAGTTCTTTCCTAGCATATTCCTCTAGGTCGCATCAGGACCGAAAACGTACCTGCGGTATTTTAGTACTATGTTGTATATTGAGCGATGTACACGTGAGTTCGGACAATGGTGGATAGGGAATTGGACATGGGGTACATCATCAAAAAAATACTCGGTAATATGAAATGTAATTATAAAAGTAGTGGATTTTGAATGTTTTATTCGTTCATTAATTGGCAAAGAAATGAAATATTCAGTTCGTTAAAAGACAATTGAGTGTTTTTATACACACATTCGAACTCACAATAGAAAAACGTAACAATATATAATATATATGTATATGTTTCATTCTTTAATTAATCTTTCCTGATTTGTATTGTTATTTACTCTTCTTTCCTTAGCAATAGCAGGTCATTCAAGTAAGAAAACCAATTTTTTTGAACAGTTGACGTTTCATAAAGCTTTTTAAGAACTGAAATTAATTTTGCTTTCATAAGTTTTGAAAAAATAGAAAAGTCAAAATAAAGAAAATTATGTTTCGATTTTTTGCAGCAGTGGCCGTCTCCTGTTAGTAACTGCGTGCTATGCAGTCCAATATCAGCGGACAGGTCTGATAATATTTGATAGTAAGGGAAACCACTGACACCTTTACTGCTGATATTAGTTGAATAGCGTGTAGGTAGTAACTGAAGACGGCCACAGCCGCAAAAAACTTAATGAAAGATAGTTATCCAATTTTTTTAAAACTCATGAACACTCTAACTCAAATAGCCTGTTATTGCTCAAGACAAGTCAATAATGCAACATAAGCAAGAATATAGAATATTTATATGACTGAAGTTATATCTATAAGACTAGAATACAACTTGCCCCATTATTTAGTATTTCTTTTTATTAATTCAATATTAATTGATGCAACTTAAATTTCAGTGGGATGCCTGTGGAGACAATGTTATCAAATCCAGAGGTCATATCATCTTATATGGGAACTGAATGCAGTTTAGTGACTTACGTGATTGGCTTCATATTTGGGACAATCTACGTAGAAAATAAACACAGGGATATATTTAACACCCCTGTAAGTATTTATGATAGGACCAACCAAGTGACTATCCTAAAGTGACCACATATTTTATTTTTATATTTCTAAGTTGAATTTGTTCCAGAGAAAAAAACTATTTTGCTTCGATTCCTTTCTTGGTTTACCTTTTACCACATTACTGCTTTACTAACACCGCCATTTTTCGAGTGTAGTCTGCACTGCAGATTCAAAACGTAGTAGTTATAGATTTTTGAGCAAACTGTGAAATTTTCGGGTGTTCCGGTTTTTCTCCGTTAATAATAATCTGCTCGAGTTGGTTCTGCACACATTTTCTTTGTATTTTAATTCTCAACAATTCGTCTTTTAAGAGCACCGAGATTGATTAATGAGATTTCCTTTTATTAGCGAAATTCAAATCTGTTCGTTTCAGATCAAGAAATCACTTTGGTTTGCTTCCTTTTTTGGTTTGCCGTTTACTACAATACTGTTTTACCACTACCACCATTCTTGGAGGGTAATAGAAGCAATTATGGCTATTTCTTTCAGACCCATTTTTTCACTAGGAATTGCGATAGGAATACTAGGAATGGCAACTAATACTGGAGGTAATTTAAATTTCTTGAAATAAGGTATCAATGATATATGTATACTTGGGCTGATCTCTGAAACTATCGAAACTCCCTTGACGAATTCACATTGTGACTATATTTTGAGGTATACAATTACAAAATTTGGATGTTTTGCTTCATAAGATGACTGTTACCTCTGTTTTCACACCTCCGCAGTTGTCAAAAAAATAATTCGATACAAAGTTAAAATCCATATTTTTATCTATTATTTGCTTCTTTTGCAATCTGTCTCTCTCTCTCTCTCTCTCTATATATATATATATATATATATATATATATATATATATATATATATATATATATATATATATATATATATATATATATATATATATATATATATATCAGGGGCGGCTAGTCAAAGGAGGCTAAGGAGGCTAAGCCTCCTCAATAATATTCCGTGTATCACTAAAATATTATATTGAATAGTCAGCATTCAGCATATTCATATTAATCAAAATCATATTATTTTATGCACCTACCTTCCTTTCAACCTACATTATATAATATAATTTATTAATTACGATAGAAGGTATTTACATTTACTGCATTTAATTCATTTCAAGATTTGTGGCAACGCTGCGGAGGCATGAAAAGGTATATTCTCAACGTTCATTATGCCTGCCACAGAAAAGCAAACAACGGTGCAAATACTCCGAATGAATACTTCATTGCAATAGAAAAGCAAAACACATGTAAATGGCAACACCGATCGAGACCCAGTCTTATACAAAGTCGACCAATCACAACTATAGAATTTCGCGTGACATCGAGTGAATTCGTTGGAAATCGTAGTGTGATCGTATTGTCTAATGGCCGGCGTGTTTACTTATATAGCTCGCGTATTGTTTTAAAATGAGTTTGTTTACTGAAGTTAATTTCAAAAATTTCAATGGTGACTTAGTGGAATATTTGTTATCCCATAAATTTAGTGCACTAAAATATGAGGATAAAGTTTTGATAAAAACATTGCGACCTACCCCTGAATTAAACAATTTGGTGCAGCCTAACAGAAAACAAAACCGCGGTTTTAATTCACGGAATTATGAGAGACATCCTTGCCTAACCGGATCACAGGTAAAAAATAAATTATTTTGTTGGCAGTGTTTACTTTTTACTAGTGAAAATGTCTCTGTTTGGGGGCGCTTAGGATTTGAGGATTTAATTCTATACCTAGTTGAAAGTGAGGAATTTTTCACCGATAAAGTAACTTTAAATACAGCACGCGAATTAATATCTTACTTACAAGATAAGGAATTTATATATTTTTTAAACATCTTTAAATTAATTTTTGAACAAACAGAAATAGTTTTTCAAATCTTACAGCACAAGTTTTCACATGTAATTTATTCACGAAATCGGCTCAAGTTTCTTTTGGAAAAAATTTCAGAATTTCGTGCAGAAGTTTATTTTAAAAAACTATCTTCTGTATTTCAAACTACTGATGATACTACTCAATTTGGCCCAAAACGAAAGAAATTCAGTTACGCAGATAGGGAGCTTCACTATAAGCAAATATTTTATGAAATTTTGGATACTATTAGGGGTCAAATAGAAATAAGGTTCTCTGATTTGAAAGAACTGCATTTCTTCGACTTACTCAATAAAAATTTGTTTACCGGATTTTCGGCTAATTTTCCAGATAACCTTTTGGAAAATTTATGTCAAAAATACACTTTTTTTGATAAGGTGGCCATAAAAAGTGAACTGTGTGTTGTTTATAATGACAATGAAATTTTGGGGCAAAATGAAAATCATGTGGGGACTATTAAATAATTTTTTGATAATGATTTGATTCAAGATTTACCCCAAGTTTATAAAATCTTATGTCTAATTGTTTCTATCCCGGTGACATCGGCTTCCGTAGAGCGCTCGTTTTCCACTATTAAGAGAATTAAAACTTATTCACGAAATTCAATGAGCCAGAATCGTTTGAAAAATATTAGTTTGTTGTCTATTGAAAAGGAATTGGTAAAACTTTTGGCGAAAGACAAAAAATTTTATGAGGATATTATAGATCATTTTAACTAACTTAGCTAACGTTAAAGATCGCAGAATCCCGCTAATCTTCAAAAATATATAATAACTTTTTATTTGCTCTCACCAGCTGTTAACAAATTCGTTAAGTAGGTAGGTAGGTACCTATTTTGTGAAAGAAAAAAAAATTTGATGAATAGATGAATTGATTAATTGGCTGAGAAGAGTTTTTGTGAATATTGTAAATAGGAGTTGTAGGTCTCAATGTAGACACTCGAAAGTGAAAACAAATTAATAGCTTAGGGTGCTTGTTTTACTTTGATTTTCTTTAAATTATAAGGCGGTTGACCTTGAAATCCTAAAAATTTTCGCCTATGGTGTATTTTTAACACCTCTTGTAGCCTCCTCAAACCAAAACCTCACGAGCCGCCACTGATATATATATATATATATATATATATATATATATATATATATATATATATATATATATATATATATATATATATATATATATATATATATATATATATATATATATATATATATATATATATATATATATATATATATATATATATATATATATATAAATAAATATATAATAATAATAATAATAATAATAATTTTATTTTAACTGCATCACAGTCGTGTCATACTACATATACACAGTATACAACATATATCAATATAGTATACAATATAAAAAAAATATATGAAAATAAAATCATCAATTTGTTGACCTACTAAAATCGACTTCTTCGAGGTGATAAACTGGATAATCTTTGAAGTATACTTTCAGTGTTTTCTTTAGAGTTGTTGCGGTTAATGTTCTCCATTCAAGGGGTAATCTGTTGTATAGCCTGGTACCAACAGTCAGCCTATCACCAATATTCAATCTTTTTCTTGTAATTTGTAAATTTTTGTTGCTGCGGATGTTATATGGTTGCATATGACCTCTGGTTTGATGCGTTGAGCTTTTATACTTTATATCCATGACTAGTTTTATGACAAGTTCGGAGACCACTGTACGTATTCTGTATTTAAGAAACAGAGGTCTACAATGGGTTTCGGGGCTGACGCCTTCTAATGCTCTTATAGCTTCTTTTTGTGCTTTTAATACTTTAGTGATGTGAGCTGAAACTCCCCATATTTCTATTCCATAAGTCATGCTTGAATGAAAAAGAGCAAAATACGCTTCCAGAGCTGATTCAACATTTATAATTTGCTTAATGCGTCTTATTGAGAATACCAATTTGTGAAGACAGTGAACTAATTTCTCACAGTGGTTGGCCCATGTAAGTTGTGTATCCATGATAAAACCTAGAAAAGGTGCAGTATCGGTTGATGACGGAGTTCGTTTAGATGAAGTAAATAATAAGGATTTGGTTTTATTCTTATTTAAGCATAGCTTGTTTGCATTGAACCATTCTGAAGCGTTTCTATCGATATCTTCCATGTTCTTCTCTATTTTACGCAATTCTTCGTGTTTTATTGCTAAGGTCGTGTCGTCTGCATACAGGACTGAGTGGCATTTGAGATTTCCTGGCAAATCATTCATATACAGAATGAAAAATAACGGTCCCAATATAGATCCCTGAGGTATTCCATGCTGCAGGGGCAACATGCAGCTTATGTCCATTTTGTTTTGTACAATTTGATATCGATCTGTTTGAAAGGATTTCACTAATGATAGTGCTACTCCTTTGATTCCATAATGATCAATTTTCATTGAGAATATTTCATGACACATGCAATCGAACGCTTTTGTAATGTCATAGAACCTAACTGAAACCATATTTCGCTCTTCAAATCCTTCAATAATGTAGTCGCAGAGGTTTTTTGCTGCTAGTATAGTGGATTTATTTGCCTGGAAGCCGAACTGTTCCTCAGCCATTAAGTTGTTATGCAATAAGAATGATGTTATCTGATCTGCCATCGCCATTTCTAAAATTTTTGAAAATATTGGCAGTATTGCGATAGGTCTATAATTGTTCACATCCTTAGGATCTCCTTTTTTCAATATTGGACAAATCTTCGCTATTTTCATTTTGTTTGGAAAAATACCTTGTTCAAAACAGGCATTTATGAAATCTGTGAGTGGACTCGATATAAACTCCATAATCCTTTTAACTAACATTGCATTCATTTCATAAATATCGTCCGTGGGTTTAGGTGCCATTTTCCGTATATATTTAAATATGTCTTCTTCAACAATCGGTCTGAAAAATAAAGATTTGTAATCTCTTTTTTCCTTAAGATAACTTCCAGCAGATCTTTCAACATTTGGTATGATGGTTGATGCAACAGTTGTGAAATATTCATTCAACATTTCAGAGGGTGGTGAGTTTTTTGAGTAATTTTTTGCGTTTTTTCCTCTGCCTGTTTCTTCATTTATTAATGTCCACATCATTTTTTGTTTATTTGTTGCTGACATAATTTTCTTTTGATTTTGATTCTTTCTCTCCCATTTTGCGCATTTCAGGTAGAAAGCTTTGTACCTCTTATATTGCTCAAGGATTTCTACGTCTTTAGTATAAAAATATGTCTCTCTAATAAAGTCAAGGGTTTCTTTTATCTGTGTAAGTATTTTTGTGCTCTTGTAACCTTGATTCCCTGGCTTTTTTGATATTTTTGGAACAGTGCTATTATAGTGTAAACCAATTATGTCCATGAAATGATCAAATTTTTCATTTGCATCTGCAGTTTCAAAAACTTTTCCACAATTTTCAGACTCGAGACTAAACCTGAAATTTGTTATGTTTTGTTGTGACAATTTTCTGATTATTTTTGGTAGCTCACATGTTTCGTTAGTCATTTTAATTTCACATATTTGTGCGAGGTGATCAGACAGATTTGTATTATGCGTAAATGCTTCAATATGTAGTATGTTAGAAAATACGTTATCTATGCAAGTTCTAGTGCCATTATAATGTTCTCTGGTATATGTATGAATCTTTTCATGTAGGCCATAAGCAGAAAAGTAGTTTACCACTTCAAGTGATTGGGGATTTGGAGTTGAAAAATCTGCATTGAAATCACCAACAATAATGATATCTACTTTATTTTCGAATTTATCAAGAATATAATGCAGTACTTGATGCCAAAAGCTTCTAAAATTTTCAGTTTGTTGGGGCCTGTAATAAACAATCAGAGCCAAGTTATGACTTGGTAGATAAATTCCACTTATTTCATGTGACATTTCAATTGATAATTTATTTATTTCTTCGATTGTTTCAAACACTATTTCCTTTTTTACATATATACTAACACCTCCATGTGCTCTTCTTTGTCTCACAAAGCAGGTGGAAAGTATATAATTTTTTAAGGAATATATTTTATAGTTTTGAGTTGTCAACCAATGCTCACTTACACATACTAAATCTATTTTAAGTGAGTGGATAAGAGAGTCAAGTGCTTCTAATTTATTAGTAATTCCTTGTATATTAATGTGCATCAGTTTAATTTTCTTGTAATTTTGATGATTGGCTGTGGAGTCTCGTCCTTTAAAAAATGGTATCCAATTTTGAAATTAAATCTACTGAAAGCTACCCCAATAGGCCAAAATTTTGTGTCGTAAACAGAGTCCTTCTATTGATTCTCGACCCCTATGAGAAAACATTTATTGTTTTTTGATTGGTTTTTAGTCGCAAGATGTTTGACTGAAATTTTTGTTAGTGGAGCTCTAGTTTTTCCTGGATGAATTTTTGTATTGTGGATGCATCAACATCATCTCTGACTTTTGATATAAATATCCAAATTTTCTTATCTTCTGGGTTTTTATAGTTGCCTTCAAAGAAATATTTGCTGATTTCTTTATCTCCTTCTCCTATCATTGGTTTTTGTTTAGGTTTTTTCCTTCGGACTATATTGAATCCTTTATCTTCATCTACCAGGTTAATTATATTATCCAAAGTATTTCTGTGTTTCTCTTCTTCAATTGCGGCACTCACCATTTGTCGGGTTATTATATTTTCTCTCGCAGTGCTTGCATATGTATTTTTCGTATTAGTGGAATTTGTTTTTGTTTTGATATCGGATGTATATTTATCCTTGACGGTATTTGCCGGTACAGGCGGTAGCTCTGAGATATTGCTACTTTGCCTACTAGTATATGGAACTTCTCTATATTGTCTACTTGACAGTTGTAGAGATTGCTTGCTCTGTGCTTCGTTACTTACATCTATGTGTATCTGTTGTTTATGTTCACTAACCTTAACCTCAACTGCTTGAAGTTTTTCGGTTAGTAATTTTACATTTAGTTCTAATGCGATATTTCTACCTTCCATTTCTTGGATTATTCGCTTTAATAGCTGATTTTCCTTGCGGAGACTTTCTGCTTCAAAAGATTCCTCCTCTACACAAAGTGAGTCCTCTAGTAAGCACTCATGATCATTATTCTGCGCTCGAGCTCTTGGAAAGCATCCTGGATGATATATAAATATATATATATATATATATATATATATATATATATATATATATATATATATATATATATAGTATATATATATATATATATATATATATATATATATATATATATATATATATATATATATATATATATATATATATATATATACAGGGTGAGTCATTGATATGGGAAAGCTTGATTGCACCTACACCGTTAATGATATCGAAACGAACCAAACGGTTCTGCAAATGGGAGGTCAGAGTGCAGTTCGTAAAATTATTTTGCCCTTTACAGGGTGTACCATTTTTACGGAGCAAATTTTAAGATCCTTTTTTTAAATGGCATTCTATAAGTTTTTACACATATTTGAATTTGTCCTTTATTGAGATTTGTAAATTCGTTAAGTTTTTGCAAATCGCTTCAGCCGTTCAGAAGTTATTCAATTTTTTCTGAAAATTAATGCCTTTGCAGGCATTTTTTTTTTTAAATCGCAGGGCACTTGTTTTTTTGAATATCAAGTTGTTATTTGGGCTGTATCTAAGTAATTGTTCTGGGTATCTTTTGACGGAGAGATAATCTATTTTAATTGTGATATTACCTTACTGTGACACATTGATTTTGGTACACTTTGAAAGGCCATATCTTGATTTTTTCAAATGGCACTCTATTTATTTGATTACTTAGTCGCATTGAACATGTCATTCTTCATCGTTTCTATATTTACGTTTTTTTCCAAAAATTGATGGTTCAGAAGATATTTCACATTTTCCAAAAAATCAACACATTTTTTCATCCTTTAAATGAGTGACATGAAAAACAGTTAATTCTGATAACAGACTTTCACTTGTTCATTGTTGTTATCCATTGCCTTCTATTGATTTATGCATTCAATTTCAGAAAATTGTCTTTTATTTGCTCGTTTCTGAGAAAAAGTTTATAGTATCATATATTTTTGAAAAGGTAAAAAAAAGACAAATTTTATAGTCTGTAAATATACAGGGTATTCCATTCAAAAAAACATAAGTTTGCTTTATAACTCAAAAATAGTAAACATGTAACGGAAATTATCTACACCGATGCATTCTACGGAAAAAAATCTATAAGAATGTTATATTACATTTTCGATAAGATGAAGGATAACGGCGATACGACGGGGATCCCAAAATGCAACATTTTCAAAAATGCCATGTATCTTAAAAACTAAGAGTTATTAAAATTATGTTGACGGCATCTTCAGTTTTTCGAAAAAGTAGCACAATGTCGCGAAAACCGCAACCCTCTATCTTCAAAAATAACGGAGATACCATTCAAAAGTACCCAAAATGGGACACCCTGTACTAAGCTTCTATAATTTGATTTCAGTAATGTCTCATCAAACTTTGAGATTGACGCCCGCAGCAGTTACGTTGACGTCTGTTATCAGAATTTATTGTTTTTCATGTCACTCGATTAAAAGATGAAATAATGTGTTGATTTTTTTGAAAATGTGGATTATCTTCTAAACCATCAACTTGTGGAAAAAAACATGAATATAGAAAAGATGAAGATTGACATGTTCAATGCGACTAAGTAATCAAATAAATAGACTGCCATTTGTAAAAATCAAGATAAGGCCTTTCAAAGTGTACCAAAATCAATTTGTCATCGTGAGGTAATGTCACAATTAAAATAGATTATCTCTCCGTCAAAAGATACCCAAAACAATTACTTTGATACAGCCCAAATAAAAACTTGATATTAAAAAAAACAAGTGCCCTGCGATTTTTTAAAAACATGCCTGCAAAGGCATTAATTTTCAGAAAAAATTGAATAACTTCTGAACGGCTGAAGCGATTTGCAAAAGCTTAACGAATTTAAAAATCTCAATAAAGGACGAATTCAAATATGTGTAAAAATTTATAGAATGCCATTTAAAAAAAGGATCTCAAAATTTGCTCCGTAAAAATGGTACACCCTGTAAAGGACAAAATAACTTTACAAACTGCACTCTGACCTCCCATTTGCAGAACCGTTTGGTTCGTTTCGATATCATTAACGGTGTAGGTGCAATCAAGCTTTCCCATATCAATGACTCACACTGTATATACTATACATCTAAAGGCTCTTGCACCGTATATTATTAAACTAAGTTTAATGGTAAACCGAGTTTAATTTGATATTTTCGCTTGCACCAAACTATAAACGGCGTTTAAGATGCCCTAAACTCCGCATAAATTGAACGCCCAATTTTCGGCGTTTAATTTGAAGCTTAAGTAAACTTTGAGGTTATTTGTAGAAGAAACGGTTTATCTTTCCTTGAAAATTTAATTTTTGCCGGCGGAAACTCGAATGTTTCATGAATGACAACTTGGACGATCTAGAATTCCTGGAATATGGTAGCCTGTAACAGTACACACATATTTATTTCAAAAATGTTTACTTAGCAGTAGTCAAGCTATGCAAAAGTGTTGGTATCTGATTATATTATATTATTATTATAGATTTTTTTGTTCAATCAACAATAATCATCTTATAGGTATTTTGCCAGTTATTCTCTCTCTAGGTGGTAAAAAATATGGCCAGCGGAACTGAAGGCGAAGATTTATAGTTCATGTATACTAAATGACAATGCTCTCATTTAACTCATAAATGCAACTTTACTCTCCATAATTAAAAATACACACAATAGCTATTTATGCCATCAGTTACGAAATGCCTCATTTTGTGTAACGCGTGAGATTTTTGCGGAACGAACGAAGTGAGTTTCGCAAAAACTCACAAGTTACACAAAATTTCATTTCGTAACGTATTGCATACAAGATTTTTTCTAATTTTGAAGAAAGTAATAAAAAAATAAAATTTAATATAATTGATAAAAATTTGGAAAACATAAATTTAGTTTGTTGCTGTTACTTCATGTTAGTTGTCAGTTTGACATTTTGTAAAAAAGTCTAGACTGAAAGTCTTTAGCGAGATTGATATATTTTTAGTTTTATTTTTTTAAAATGAGTGATTCAAGTTCTGAAGAGCTACCAAGCGATATTGAAGAGGCAGCAGGTAATGCTCTATTATCAGTAATTCCCAAAATGTCAAAGGCAGTTTATGATTTGGCATACGAAAAATTTGTTACGTGGTGTGATGAGAAGAAAATTAAACATGTTAATGAGAAAGTTTTACTTGCATATTTTGAGGGTAAGAAAGATCTGAAAGTTTCCACATTATGGACACTTTACTCAATGTTAAGGTCTGAACTAAATCTGAAAAGGAATATTGATATCAAAAAATATACAAATTTGGTAGCATATATTAAAAGGCAAGCGGACGGGTACAGTGCTAAAAATTCAAAAGTTTTTATTAAAGAAGATTTTGCCAAATTTATAGTGGAAGCTGATGACAAAGAATACTTAATGGCTAAGGTTGCAATGATAATTGGAATGGCAGGAGCATGCAGAAAAGCAGAATTAACATTTCTTCCAGTTGAAAATGTTATAGACGAAGGAAGCCATTTTCGTGTTGATATCCCACCTTCAAAAACAAAAGTTATACGGCAGTTTGCAATTACCACTGGAGACATTGAAAATATGAGTCTTGTTGAAATATTAAGAAAATATATTAAGTTGCGTCCCCAGGTTCTTAAACACAACAGATTTTTTGTAAAATATGCGAATGGAAAATGTACCAGAAATCCTGTGGGAATTAACACATTTAGCAGTCTGCCAAAAGTTATTGCACAATTTCTTGGTCTTTCAAATCCTGTTCTATATACTGGCCACTGCTTCAGAAGAAGCTCTGCCACTTTCCTAGCAGACAGTGGCGCTGATATTTTAAAATTAAAGAGGCATGGAGGTTGGAAATCTACCTCTGTTGCGGAGGGATATGTTGAAAATTCCATGAATAATAAAAAACTCATAGCGCAAGAAATATTTGGTGAAACATCTAATGCAATGTGCGCCGCTTCCCAAATAACAGCAAGTTCGAGCAATGAAAAAAATATGTCGTCGGGAATTAATTTGAATAATTGCAATAATTGTGTTATCAATATTTATAATAATTAATTAATTTATAATTTATGTTTTTAACTTGTATTATAACAGTTTAATAAATAGAATAATTCTTTTTGTCACTAATTTTGAAATACATTTTTCGTCACCAATTGCATAAAATTTTACTTTATGCAACTAGTTACAAAAAGTAAGACGTTTCATAATGTCAATCAGTTTTAAAAAGTGTCACTTTATATGTCAAAATTAGAAAAAAAAATTATCAATATGATATCAAGGGTAGAGTGCCCATCAAACCTATAAAACTTTGTAGGAATGACAGCTTGTGGATCAGCGTCTTTTGGCATTAAAATTGTATGCCCATGGAGGACATTTGCACAGTATTGCTCAATTTGTTGGAGTTCATACATCCACAGTTTCTCGCTCTATCTGGAAAGTATCAGTGTGGTCCTCTTTTCCTTTTATTATTATCTTCCATTTTATGCATATTTAATACAAATCACAAAAAAAACTTCTTTACTATTAAAACTAGGTAAGAAGAGTAGAACAATTCTGTTTCTTCTTTTTACTTCATGTACATTGCTGTTTCATCCAAAATATTACTTGAACGCAGTATAGCAATGGGTCGGTTATAATTCCTTGGTGCAATGACTAGAAAAATAAACGTTATTTAAAAATTAAACCAAGTTTAGTTAAACGTCGTTTCATAATAAAACGGTGCAAGAGCCTGATATATATATATATATATATATATATATATATATATATATATATATATATATATATATATATATATATATATATATATATATATATATATATATATATTATATATATATATATAGATATATATATATATATATATATATATATATATATATATATATTATATATATATATATATATATATATATATATATATATATATATATATATATATATATATATATATATATAGTGGGGTCGGTTAACTAAAAATTCTATCAAAATATTTCACATCTGGCAACCACTCTGGCGCTCTTTTGGATTCAGATAGTACATAGATAGGCGCGTTAAAAAAGACCGGGACACAATTTTTTCTGACTCTCTAGTGGCGTCGATGATGTAATCAATATGGCCGCCAAAGTTTTGTAACACACTTTTAAATCTCCCTGTATAATTCGAATGTTTATTACAATATTAACCTTTGTTATCAGTGATTATTAATGAGGAAAAAATGTGCTTTTCAACGGTATAAATGACATTATTGTCAGGTTTGTAATTATAGACATAATTATTTTTTTCAATTAAATTTTGCTAAATATCTGGAAATCTGTTGCATATAGATGAAAATTGGTACAAAACATTTTATTAATATAAGAACTTTGTATAAGAGTGTATAAATTAAATTTTATTTTAAGCAGAGCGCTTACGACTATCGTCATCATCAGTCAGGTAACAGGAAGACATCAATCTGTTCCTGTTACCTGACTAAGATGCACTGATGATGACGATAGTCGAAAGCGCTCTGCTCTTTTTAAATAAAATTTAATTTATACACTTTTATACAAAGTTCTTATATTAATAATTGTTATACACAACTGTATTCAGCTTACTACATTAATTCAAAACATTTTGTTTGTCAATAAATATTCTTTCGAACGATGTATCTGACTTCTATTTTATAACAAACAGTTACTGAAAATGTGCCAAAACAGTGTAGCATTGTACAGTTATGGCAGCAATGTAATTCATATGGGTTCAGTAAAGTGAGCGGCTTTATGACTGTTTAAGTAGGGAATGTAATTATTTTAATTTTTGGTATATAGTAAACAAATTGTAGCTTGTTCAAATCAATTGGCACTTTCTTCTTCGTTGTAAAATCAGTGACATGAGGACATCTAAGATAACTGTAAGATACGTTCCAATCATTAGGTACAAGAATGAGAAGTAAGAGAATCTATATAATACAATATTATTATAACTTAATATAAAATTAAGTATACATAAGTATATATATATATATATATATATATATATATATATATATATATATATATATATATATATATATATATATATATATATTATTTATTCGAATTGTTGTTGCCTGTGATTTATTTTTAATCTCTTGATAATTATTAGCAATAACAGGCTGGTTGAATCTTAAAAAACTCGATTTAATTAATAAAATTGACGTTTCACTATGACATTCATAGTTATTCAAAACTTTTGAAAAAAATTGAAAATTCTTTGACATTTATTGACTTGAAAAAATTGAATAGATAAGATTGATTCTGTCTTGTTAAAAATTCTTTCAGTCTAATATTAAACATTCAAAATTGTTAATCATTAGAAGGCAAGGGAGAACTACAGAAACCTTTACCTATGTAATGTTCGAAATAATAATAATAGGGTACTATTTATTTTAAGCAGAAAGAAAAATTAGTCACGGGAAAATTATAAAAAAGGAGAGCTGAATTATCGGTAGAGCACGTATATATGGAAGCAGCCGTTGACACGTGTTTCGGACTCTTTGGCCCTCATCAGAACGGCGTAGCTAAGTATTGGATTGAAAATTTGGAGATGAAAATAGTTTAATAAATAAAATCCTCTGTTATGGAAGAAAATCACTTATTTGTGGTTTATTGTTTTTACTTAGCTACGCCGTTCTGATGAGGGCCAAAGAGTCCGAAACACGTGTCAACGGCTGCTTCCATATAAACGTTCTATACCGATAATTCTGCTCTACTTTTTTAATATTTTCCCGTGACTAATTTCTTTCTGTTAAATAAATAGTACCCTATTATTATTATTTTCGAACATTACATAGGTAAAGGTTTCTGTAGTGTACCTTGCCTTCTAATGATAACAATTTTGAATGTTAATATTAGACTGAAAGAATTTTTAACAAGACAGATCAATCTTATCTATTCAGTTTTTTCAAGTCAATAAATGTCAAAGAATTTTCAATTTTTTTCAAAAGTTTTGAATAACTATGAATGTCATAGTGAAACGTCAATTTATTAATTAAATCGAGTTTTTTAAGATTCAACCAGCCTGTTATTGCTAATAATTATCAAGAGATTAAAAATAAATCACAGGCAACAACAATTCGAATAAATAATTAAATATTGCTAGCTGAAAATATGGCAATGATCCCAAACTACATTGTTTTATATTGTAAGTACCCTTTTTCATTTAAAAAATTTGAAATTCTAAATAAAAATTTTCATTAAAAACGGCTACTTCCATATAAACGAACTATACCGATAATTTTTGCTTTACTTGTTTAATATTTCCCAAAACTAATTTGCTTTTTTAATGTTAATTTACTCTTTCTGAGATCTCGGATGGAATTAATCGCCTCCGTGGCAAAGTTTGACCAAATCTCCCATACCGGAGAGTTCAAACAATGAACCACAAATAAGTGATTTTCTTCCATAACAGAGGATTTTATTTATTAAACTATTTTCATCTCCAAATTTTCAATCCAATACTTAGCTACGCCGTTCTGATGAGGGCCAAAGAGTCCGAAACACGTGTCAACGGCTGCTTCCATATAAACGTTCTATACCGATAATTCTGCTCTACTTTTTTAATATTTTCCCGTGACTAATTTCTTTCTGTTAAATAAATAGTACCCTATTATTATTATTTTCGAACATTACATAGGTAAAGGTTTCTGTAGTTTCCCTTGCCTTCTAATGATAACAATTTTGAATGTTAATATTAGACTGAAAGAATTTTTAACAAGACAGATCAATCTTATCTATTCAATTTTTTCAAGTCCATAAATGTCAAAGAATTTTCAATTTTTTTCAAAAGTTTTGAATAACTATGAATGTCATAGTGAAACGTCAATTTATTAATTAAATCGAGTTTTTTAAGATTCAACCAGCCTGTTATTGCTTATAATTATCAAGAGATTATATATATATATATATATATATATATATATATATATATATATATATATATATATATATATATATATATATATATATATATATATATATATATATATATCTTCTGTTTCTTCTCGCGAGACAGTCTTTCGGCCCTTTGACTATCATATTTGTTCCTGCAAGATTTGTGATATTTTGCTTCACGGGCTACAAGTGTCTGTAAAATACCATTTCCATCGTCCAACTGATTCGAGTTTCTAATAGCAATTGGAAGCTCACCATGTTCTGCGAAAACTGTAAGATTCTTCGCCGTTGTTAAATAACCTTCATACTTCGGAATTATTAGGTTCTCTTTGGAATGATGCTTTTGGCATAGCAAACACAGGTCCAATACAAACGGGGCTAACACTGGTATAGTCGTAACATCAAACACTTCATGTTTCCTCTTAGTTGACATGATTGGGTAATTTTTAGCAGGTTTTCACTTTGAAAACCAGCTTATTAAAATGGGTGCGATTAGCAAAGTTGGACCTAGGCAGAGATAGTTTTTCGTTTCATGCGTTTTTATGATGCTTGGCACCAAAAACTTAATTTCATATATCTATATATAAATATATATATATATATATATATATATATATATATATATATATATATATATATATATATATATATATATATAATAATAATAATTTATTAATCCTTTAAGACATTTGACAAATGTATAGGATAAGTCAATTACAAACAATTGCAAAATACAATAGCACTCAACAATTAAAACACAAACCGTAAAATGGAAAATCTATCTGAGAGTTACAAACAAAATAACAAATTAAGATCAAGGTATCAAGTGTAGAGTACAAAGTTAAGTCAGTGCATAATCCAGCATAAACTCTTCCACGCCATAATAACCCTTGGATAGTAGCACTGTCTTGAGACATTTTTTAAGTGGAATTTGGCTTAGATTTCGAAAATTTTCAGGTAGATGATTGTATAATTTAATTCCCTGATATATATGGCTCTGTTGAAATTTAGCAGTTTTGTGTTTAGGGATAGTCAGTAAAGAGCTGTTTCTCGTCGGATAATTATGAACCGTACTATGCGTTTCAAATGAAGTGATATTCTCTTTTATGAACAGAATACAGTTTAAAATATATATACATGGGAAAGTCAAAATTTTATGTCTAATGAAATATTCTCTGCAGGATTCTCTTGGAGGCAGATTCAACATAGTACGGATAATTTTTTTTTGAGATGAAAAAATCCTGAAACTATTAGTTGAGTTTCCCCAGAGAATAATATTGTATGACAAGTGGCAATAGACAGTGCTATAATAAACAGTTACCAAGGAATCGAATGGCATAGAAGCCCTTATGCGGGACAAGGCATACCTCGATTTATTGAGTAGCTTACTCAGATAATCCACATGATCAGACCACCGTAGATTCTGGTCAACAAAAATACCTAAGAACTTCACACGTTTTGTAGAGGTGAAGTTCGTTCCATTATAACTGAACTCGACATTGGTTATGTTATCCTGTAAGGAAAAATACACACACTCCGTTTTGGAAGTATTACAAATCAGGAGGTTTCTATCACACCAGTTATTGAAGCTGTTTATTATCATTTTTGTCTTGGTGATAAGTTCATCATGAGTGAATGCTGTGACAACTACTGAAGTGTCGTCAGCAAATAAAGTCAGTAATTCAGCATTAATATGCTGAGGTAAGTCGTTCACAAAAAGCAAAAAAATTAATGGCCCCAGGACGGAGCCCTGAGGCAAACCAGCATTCAAGTGATGCTCTGCCGAGCAGGCGCCATTAATGCTAACTGTCATCCCAAATTATACAGTTTGTTCTTTGCAAAGTTGAGGTTTATGGTATCAAACGCACGGGATAATTCGATATATATATATATATATATATATATATATGTATATATATATATATATATATATTTTCGTATGCTTATATATTTTAGCGTTGTTTACACGATAACGGACGCAATTTTGAAACAATAGTGTCGAAAGTTTGTAAATAGATAGTTTCGTATGATATCTTAGATGGGATTGTTTTTGGTTTGAATTGGTTGGGGGTTGACCCCCGAGAGAAATAAATCTTGTTCACACGATAGAAGGCACAATTTTGGTACCATAGGGTTGAAACTTTGTAGGTAGGAAGTTTCGTACGATTTCTTGAGTGGTATTTATTTCTATATGAATTGGTTGGAGGGTTGACCCCGCGGAGGAGGAAATAAATCTTGTTTACACGATAAAGGGCGCAATTTCATAGAAATAGGGTTGAAAGTTTGTAAGTACGTAGTTTCATATGATACCTTGTGATTGGTTTTGGTACGAAGGGCGCATTTCTTGGAATTTGGAGAAAAATCATAATTTATTGAATATATTTTTTAACTGGATACGTTATAGAAACCTGCTCTTCTAATGCAGCTCGCTGCGATAGAGTTTTTTTCTATATGGTCGACTTAAGTAATAGGTAGCTTTCTTATACAATGGCGTTTCTCATACAATGACGTTTCTTATACATTGACTTAATAAGGACATATTTGACATTCCAAGACACTATTTGAAATCTTACATTGCTACTATAACTGTGCAATGCTACACTATTTTGGCACAGTTTCAGTAACTATTTATTATAAAATAAAAGTCAGATACACCGTTCGAAAGCTATTTTATTGACAAACAGAAAGTATTTTACTGATTTTCAGCTATATGCAACAGGTTTCGAGATATTTAGCAAAATTTGCCGACAAAAACCAAAATTCAATTGAAAAATATAATTATGTTAAAATTATTTCTATAAATACAAAGCTGACAATAATGTCACTTATACAGTTGAAAAGCTCATCTTATTCTCATTAATAATCAAAGGTAATATTGGTTAATATTCTAATAAAAATCCGAGTTATACAGGGAAATTTAAAAGTGAGTTACAAAACTATGACGGCCATATTGATTACATCATCTACGCCACTAGAAGGCCAAAAAAATTTGTGTCCCGGTCTTTTTTAACGCATCTACCCATTTACTATCTGAGTACAAAAGAGCGCAGTGGTTGCCAGATGTGAAACTTTTTTCAGCTATCACACCCCACTAATATATATATAAAATTTCTTTTATGTTCTATCAAGAATATCAGTCTAAATACGTCCCTTAATTTTACGACTAGAGGTTTGGATCATACTATTTATATATATATATATATATATATATATATATATATATATATATATATATATATATATATATACAACAACAAAGAAATTAGTCGCGGGGAAATATTAAAAAAGTAGAGCAGAATTATCGGTATAGCCCGCTTATATGAGAGCAGCCGTTGACACGTGTTTCCGACTCTTTGGTCCTCATCAGAACGGCGTAGCCAAGCATTGGATTGAAAACTTAGAGCGGGCTATACCGATAATTCTGCTCTACTTCTTTAATATTTCCCCGCGACTAATTTCTTTATTATTGTTTATTTACTCGATCTGAGATCTCGCGGATGGCATTAATCGCCTCCGTGGTAAAGTTTGACCAAATCTCCCAAACCGGAGAGTTCAAACAATAAGCCACAAACGTGTGATTGTCTTCCGTAGCAGGGGATTTCGTTTGTTGTTGCTATTTTTATCTCCAAGTTTTCAATCCAATGCTTGGCTACGCCGTTCTGATGAGGACCACAGAGTCCGAAACACGTGTCAACGGCTGCCCTCATATAAGCGGGCTATACCGATAATTCTGCTCTACTTATATATATATATATATATATATATATATATATATATATATATATATATATATATATATATATATATATATATATAAATATTTATATATATATATAAATATATATATATATATATATATATATATATATATACAGTATGATTCGAACCTCTAGTCGTGAAATTAAGGGACGTATTTAGACTGATATTCTTGATAGAACATAAAAGAAATTTTCTGCCGAAGAGGCTTTGTTTCAAAGTCTAGAAATAAATAAGTTGACTGTGACCTGGTAACAGAACAAAATTTGTTCAACCATCTTGCCGGTTGTTTTCCGACGCTCATCGAAGGCTGCGATAGTTTGGAATTGGCAACTTCCGTACTGGTGCTGGTTGTGCTACCCAAAATAATTATTATGATGCTATAAGGGCAAAAGAAGTGATAGATTGTGTGCTAGACGCACTGCTGCTAGTCTTAATATATCCCAAAGTTTTGCTTGCAAAACCTTGAAAACCAAAGTCTTACACCCATTTCATAAACAAAAAGTACATAGAAAATCCTCACGCTTTTAAAAGAAAAGATTTTCAATAAAGATTCTCTATTAATGTATGGGGCAGAACCTTTAACAGAAAATTACTTCCAATTCAAGTCCTGCCCAATCGTTTGAATGCCGATGCGTAATTGCAATTTTTGGAAAATGATCTCACAAATTTGCGTGATCAGGTGCTACGAGATCACCTGACTTGAATCTTATGGATTATTTTGTACGAGAGCATTTAAAAGAACTAGGAAATTAATAATCAAGACCAAATAATTAAACGAATAATTAATGCAGTCGAATCCACTCAAAATAGGCGAAACATGCAATTAGTATGCAATTCCCTTATTTTGAGTGCCAAGCCTGTATCGATACTAATGGTGGTTGAAGTGAAATATCTCGAAAACTTCGAAAATTTTATTTTACATTTTTAACAAGAATATCAGCCTGCATATGTTCCTTCATTTTTCGCCTCGATTTTGGAATCAGCCTGTATATACAAATTAAATTCGAGTAAATTCAAATCTATTGTTAATATATATTTCATCTACTCCAGTGAGTTAAGAAGCTTTTACCGCACGCATTTTGAATGAGTTAAGAACTTCTTGACTCACGCATTTTTATTACCGCACTCTTTCTTTAGATGACGACCAAAATAAAATAAAAAGTTTGTAAAACATTTATTCTGCAACACCTACTAAGTACAAGTTTAATAAACTACCTATTCTATTAATAAATTATAAAAACATGAACTTATTTGTTATAAATGTTAATGACACAGTTGATTACAATTTTTGAAACTTGACTTTAAAGTGACATCAATATTATTTTATATCAAATTGACATTACCATGCATGGAGTTTCAGGTACTTATTTGAACAAAGGTATTAAGGTAAAATTAATTATAATAAAAATGAATCGTATAAAAATAAGTATCCCGGTTAGGAGTAGATAAAATATTGTACAATACACGCGAGTTAACCCCATTAAGACACCTGTGTGGTTACACAACTCGTGCTACGCACTCGTTGTGCAACTTTCCCACGCGTATCTTAGAGCCCTTTCAGACTTGGATACTGTATCCGAGATACGCGTATCCCAGATACAGAAAATACATGCGTTTATATGTACGTTTTCACACTGCATTCAGCACAGCATACCGTATCGCGATACTAAATTTCTGAATCTCGCTCATTCAGCCGCCGGCGACAGTATCCGAATCCGGATTATCATTGTGGCTTATGGACCTGTTCAGACTTGCATACTTTTGCGATTCAAAAAGCACAATAGCATAGGTGTACAATATTTTTATTATTTATTAGTAGAAGTGAAGTGGAATAGAACGGTTTTTCGATTGTACCATGGAGAATAAAGTTTTTGATAACGAGAAATTTATAAGTTTGGTAGAACCGAATTCTTGTATATGGGATACAGGTAATGAAAATCATTTCGACAGAAATATAAAACAAAAATGTTGGGTGTAAATTGCCAAACAGATGTATGAAAATTTTGAAGAAATGACAATTGTTCAACAAAATGAATATGGTAGGTATATTTATAAAAGTAATTATACAGTGCATTCAAAAAGGAATGCATAAATTCATTAGCTAAATAAATCAAATTATTATATTATTAAAAATTCTCGAAACAAGACGATTATTTGTCAAAAGCTTACTGATTTTTACAATAATCATCTCAAGATGGATAACAAAAATTAAATGAAATATTTCGATAATATTGTTTATTTGCGATGAATAATGAGTTTATTGGTTAATTTATATTACGGATTGAAGTGAAAACCCTTTAGATAGGCGAATTGATGTTTAATTTGTATTAATCAGTGCACTACTATTAGCCCAGTCAATAAAGGTTTTGATGGGAAAAAAATTAGCGTAAGGCTGAATTTTTGCCCATCGATAAACCACTACTAGAGGATCATTTTTACAAAAGTCCCCTAAAATACCCCTGGAGCTTCACCCCCTACCCCCTCTCAAAGAATGAAAATGACAATAACTGCGGAAAGCCCTAAATCTACGATACTAATAATCGGATCAAGTTGAATTTTTTTTTGTTGTGTTTATTATAACATGAGCTACAATAATGGTCTTTTTCATTTTTACGTTAAACCTAATAGATTTCTCATAAATGAATGAGAATGCGCGACAAAAACAATTTTTTAACTCTAACACTTTATATTTTTGCGTATAAGTTTTTTGGATGTCACATTACAGGAAAAAACCTCAAATGAAAATTGTAAATTATTTAATTCTGAATTTAACTATGTCATGGTGTGTTTCTTTACTTGCGTGGTGGTGCAGTAGAGAGGGAGGCATTAACACACTTCTGCTGCGATTTCGGTCGGCCGACTAAGACAGGCGGCGGGAAACTGGCAAAATGGCTGGCATGGAACATTATATTTATAGCAACTCTCTCCTCCCTAGTTACCCAACTGACTTTGACAGTAGACTTAAGTCTGTTGAAGGAAAGAGTGAATTTCTTTATTTTGTTGAAAGTGTTAGTTTTAACGACTATTTTGAGAATTGAAAATTTTGTTTGTTAAAAATGGACAATAATTCTAGTTTGGTTTGCATTTTTTGTGAAAACAAGTTGGTATGCGATACAGTTATTGTCGAGAAGGGACTAAAATCCATTCAGAAAGCGAGTTCACTATTAAATGATGGACTCTTTTCATAGAATTACTGGAAAAACGAAAATTACTGTCCATGAATCTAGTAGGCAAAAGTACACTCGTCCAACCAGTATTCGAGGTGCTGTGATGAAAAAAAAACCTGAGGCTTCCACTTCTTTTGTTCTGGGAAGTTTAGAAGAAACCTTCGAATTCAAAAATGATTGTTTTTTTTTGTGGGAAACAAGCTACGGTTTACTCCAAATCTCCCTATTAGCCGAAAACCTGTCCATCTTGTGTCTACTTCAGAAATAAGAGAAAATATACTCAAAAATGTGATGAAAAGAGTCAAATGTAAGCTTCTTAATGTTACAGACCTACCAAGAACGAAGAGCAGAACAGGAGGGCATTGAGGTGGGCTCAGATAAAGGTATATTAATATTGTTAATTGCGCTGGCTCCTGAAGAGAAAAAGATATATTTTCAAAAAGAGAAAGTGGGTTCTATATCTTCAACGATTCATTACAAGATAGAGGCTTCGATTGATAAGCAACATAATTAATAATAATAATAATTGACATAACGAAAACATCTTCTATTTGCACATGCAGTAACCGGTTGTGATATCACCTCTTGTTTTTTTGGAATGGGTAAATTGAAAGCAATCAAAATGCTTAAGTCACCTGAGATTCAAGAGTTAGCCAAGTTATATCTCGATATAACCACCTCTAAAGAGGAATTGATGGCTGCTGGAGAAAAATTTGTACTTTATTTATATGGTTTGAGAAAATACTCAATTTTGAACGAAGCCAGATATTACAGATTTGCAACTCTGACAAAGAAGAGTACACTTAAATCGAACTTTGACCTGGCAAAAACTGCCACCAACCTCTGAAGCGTGCCGTCAACATCTACGTAGAGTTTCTTTACAAGTACAGAGTTGGTTAGGAAATAAACTTCCCGCCACAGAGTGGGTATGGAAAATGGAAAGTATAGAAAACAATGGAATATTGAAAAAAACACTGGAACCGGTTACAACATCACAGCCATTTGCCCCAGATGATATTTTGCATCAACTGTCTTGTACTTGCAAACAAGGATGTGGAAGATATTGTGGGTGCAGAAAAGTCAACATAGTTTGTTCTGCAATGTGGGAGAATTGCAATGGGTTATCATGTTCAAACTCGCCAATTTTTTCCGAAGAATATAGATTAGATCCAGATCCAAGTTCGATAGAATGAAGACTTATATATTGTTAATAGCATACTACACTTTTCGTTAAATTTCTATATTGAAAATTATGAACTATCTGTCATAAAAAGTAAGAATTTTAAAAAGACAAAAATATATTTGTACTATAGATTAATATGGGTGGATGGTCCGTGAAGCTGTTAAAGCTGTCACCTTTGTGGTAAACAGCTGCCAGTTTTGCCACTATGAGACACGGCAGATCCATAGATGATGGATAATGGAACGTAAATCAAATAAAATGGTTAGGGAATTCCTTGCCCCCGAATCAAAGTTGGCATAAGCAATAGATGACTTCATATTTTGTATATTTTAATACACTACGACTGATCAACGAAATAGTCAGTCGCCCGTAATCGTAGCTAAAAATTGCTGCATCCTCCCCTCTACTGTGCCAGTCCGCACGAGAATAAGCAAACCACACGAATAAATTCAGATTCAAATTAAATAATCTACAATTTCCATTTGAGGTTTTTTCCTGTAATGTGACATCCAAAAAACTTATAAGCAAAAATATAAATTGTTAGAGTTAAAAAATTGTTTTTGTCGCGCATTCACATTCATTTATGAGATATCTATTAGGTTTAACGTAAAAATGAAGAGGACCATTATTGTAGCTCATGTTATAACAAACACAACAAAAAAAAATTTAACTTGATCCGATTATTAGTATCGTAGATTTAGGGCTTTCCGCAGTTATTGTCATTTTCATTCTTTGAGAGGGGGTAGGGGCTGAAGCTCCAGGGGGATTTTAGGGGACTTTTGTAAAAATGATCCTCTAGTAGTGGTTTACCGATGGGGAAAAATTCAGCCTTACGCTAATTTTTTTCCAGGTTTCATGTTTTCGGTCTTCGTTGACTGGGCTATATCCAGTAACTGTTCGCAAACTATCAAGTAAATTGTAAGTTACGGAAATAAATTATACATGGTACACTGTAGTTAGGGCCCAGAAATATATATTAAAACAATGGTTAAAAATAACAATTTACACATTTATTATAAGAAATAACGCATGACGCACGTTTCGGTGGAACTTTACCTTCTTCAGATGCTAATATACCACAGCATATCGCACTCTTCAATGTCCATTTCATAAAAAGCACCGTACAGCACTGATATTGTACCGATAAAATTTATTTACAAAACTATATTCTAACAAAAGTATCTTGACTGTATCTGGCCTAAATTCTGTATCTCGCATACAGTATCTCGGATACAGTATCCTAGTCTGAAAGGGCTCTTAATGATGCTGTTAACTCACTTGTATCGTAAATAACTATTTTATCATTATGTTAATTTTTCAAGTGATTGTTTTGAAATTTATAGGATTTATCAAGAAATTCTTTGAATGGAGACCGTTAGTATTTATGGGAAATTTCAGTTACAGCGTTTACATGTTCCAATTTATAGGTATCATGTCTAGGCTAGTGATACAAAATGATATGATTCATTTTAGTCATTTTACCAGCGTAAGTAATCAATTATATCCTGTGAAGTGTATCGTAAGATATAATTTGTGTTGCAGTTGAAAAATTTACTCCAAGATATGATTTCATCTTTCACAGCTGGAATAATAATGTGCGTAATTTTTGAACATCCCTGTGCACAAATACAGAAAATGGTGTTACCCCAGGTCAATACAACGAAGGAGAAAACGAAGAAAAAGGACAGTTGATTTTTTTATTGATTTCTGGATAAACTGTTTTTGATGAGTCAGTATCGAGGGGGTCAGTTTGAATTAATCCCGAAGAAACGTTCTAGAAAATTTACAATGACACAAGTTCATCTGTTCAGTTGTTATACTTCATGTATACTCTAGTATTATTGATTCCTCTATCATACAATGTTTTCGCTCTTTTTCCACAATTCAATTCAATACAGACCTAGCGTCTCTACTGGATCATCAGAAATTATTGAAAAAATTGTAATAATAATCATTCATAAGCAGGGAGTGTAATGTGAATAAATTTCCGATTTGTGCACCACAAAATATGTGTGTTTCTATTTAGGACAGTTAGAGAGGTGCTCGTTTTAAGTTGTTTCTTTCAATTTTATCCTGGATTCGTTAGAAGTTTTCTAATGGTAGAAATTCCTTTGTTCTGTTTGAAGGAATTAAATGAGAACTTACTTATTATTTAATCAGGTATTCAAAGAATATTTTATTCGATGTGAATGACATTTGGAGGTTATATTTCAAATTTTCTAAAAATAAACTTCCTTAGCTTTGTTTGAAGGTAGTGAACGAAGAATCATATAATACAATGAAATGAATGCATTAAATTAAGTTATTTTATAACTATAAAAAGCATTTGACTTTTATTTGAATGAGTTACTTGCTACTTACAAAAGTAATAGTGCGAGATTCGTTATTAGAAATATATACCCTCATCTGTTATTTAATGATATATAGAAAATACGCTAGATAATGTATTAATTGATACATCGCTAATAGGTTGCCTAGCTAAATCACGTGCCGATTATGTTAAACAATAAAATTGGTTGCCTACATTCCACTCTACGCAACTATGGGGTTGCCGCTTATAAACAGGTAAGCGTAGTTAATATACCTTCATAAGTTATTTGATCGAATTACATATCAAATGAAATCTTATTCTATTTCCAATGCAACCGTATCAGGTTGCCTTATCAAAAATTTTGTTGAATCCATGGTTGACTAGATTGAAAATATTAAATTTTCTGTGCGAGCGTTGAGAGTGAGAGAGAAGCGTTGCGGGCGCAGTACAATTTGACTGACAAAGATGCATCATGTTCGTTTTGAAGATAAGTAAGTATAAATATTAAACACGTTCTCTAATTTTTTCCAATCACACATTAATTTATCAGCGAGAATACATAGTTATGAAATAATAACTTCTTCCGTTCAAAATGTACGTATCTCAAAAGGAAAATTTTCCGATCGTGTAAGCGCGGATTAAATACTGGTGAAAGACAAATAAATAGTTATTTACACTACAAGGGAGGCAAGTGATACTTACCAGTCGAGGACGTAGTTTGCGCCCGAGCGTCAGCGAGGGCTGCCAAAATAGTCCGAGACTGGTCAAGTATACTGCCTCCCGAGTTTTGTATTATATTTTTTCTACTCCACTTCTCTTGAATTAAAAAAAAATATATTTTTTTTATTCTATAATTTGAGCAATTCAATTGAAATAACCTATATGTATGACAGATCTACAAAAGCCTAGTGTCCCTTGACACAACTGGTTATGAAATGGTTGTTATGAGATTCCCAATCAAACAAAAGTTCTGTCAGTGTCAATTTAAAAATTGTCATAACCACTAAAGCTTAATTGAAAAAAAAATTATTATTTCCCAGAGGGAGGTAAGTATTTACTTATCTCCCTAGGGAGGTAAAATGTATCTACCTCCCCCAAATCAGTTTGATAATGGAGTACTTACCGAATAAGGAGTAGAAAAACATTATTTTAACTTTATGAAGGAATAAAAAACTAACTTTTTGCACGATCAGTCATTTTTGACGACTAAAAATGTCTGTTCTCATGACAGTAATCTACATTTACTGATGCCAGAACGGTAAGTGATTACTTACCCTTCAGCGGACGGTAAGTAACTACTCACCGTTCTGGCATCAGTGAATTAAGCTATGAGTATAAAAAATTCAAATTGCAAATTGTTTATTATTTATTAGGTAGGTAGTTTAAAAGATAAATTAACAAATCATTTATTTATATTAAAGTTTACAGTACAGTTTGTTGAATTACTTAAAGAAATTTCACTTGTTTGTGCTGTATTTGGATTGTTAAATGAAACTGAAGTTGCAGTTAAAATCAGCAAATTCAATTTTGGCCACTGTAGAGGAACACCAGCCTCCATGTCTCTTCAATTCGAGAATTCAGTACGAGTGACCAGTATACTTCTCAGGATTCGGTAATTTTAAATATTCGGCGATTTTCAAAGGCCAGCCTCCAATTGTTCCTTTCCCAACAACCTGAGATTTTTTCCATTGCGATATTGCAAGAACAAGTGGTCTGATTTCACTCGATGTGGACGTAGCTGGATATAATTACGCAAAATTTGCAAATATGCTATTTTTTTCGTCAGGTTTGTTAATAACAGTAAAGGTGCTGATCGTGCAAAAAACGTTATGAGCATGTCGAACGTTAAGGGTTACCGATCTCAGACAAAAATTGGAGTCGTCGCCTCGCTCCTCCTCCAAACAATTGTCTTCGATCGGTAAACAGCCCTTACCGTTCTCCATACTTCATATACTATTTCACTAAAACTAAAATAATTTTGTTCTAAACAAATTTCCAGTGAATTAGTAATATCTGACTGTATTAATGGATGAACATTATTAGAAATAAGAAAATTTTTGATTAAATTTACATTTTTTTCGGCGGAGTGCTAGGAAACAGATTGTTCAAATCTGAAGAAAATTATTCTGAATTTTGAGGTAATACAATATTTTGAATGTGTTCAATCAAACAAATGGCAGTAAATAATGGTTATTCATCCAATATGATTGACTAAAGAAAATAATTTTGATTGGTGAGGTGATACAATATTTTGAATGTTTTCAATTAAACAAATGGCAGTAAATAATGGTTATTCATCCAATATGATTGACAGCCTGATTCAGAGGAAAAAATACAAAATGGCAATTTCGGAAGTTTACCCACTTATATCCGAGAAAAGTACAGTATTTAACAGTTTAACATACTTGGGCAAATCTTCCGAAAACCTGAAATAGTTTCTTCATAAACAAAATTTCAAAGTGTCATATAAAACCAACAATAGCATTGGAAAATTGATTAAAAACAACAGATAGATCATTCATAGAGGTGAACGTACTGGTGTTTATAGACTCAACTGTAACGATTGTGAAAAGTTCTATATAGGACGTACAATTAGAAATTTAAAAACTCAATAGATTTTCATTTCAAACTATAAAAAGTTATTCTTTATTTCTTTATAAAGTTATGAATATGAACTTTCACCAAGTAAATGCCAATTAAATTCAATATTTAAAACATTATTATTAATACATAAATTCATCAATAGAGAATATATATATATATATATATATATATATATATATATATATATATATATATATATATATATATATATATATATCTTGTCAGTCAAGTTGAACTGCGCCCGCAACTGTTCTCTCTCACTCTCAACGCTCGCACAGAAAATTTAATATCTTCAATCTAGGCAACCATGGATTCAGCCAACTTTTTGATAAGGCAACCTTATATGGTTGCATTGGAAATAAAATATGCTTTCATTTGATATGTAATTCGATTAAATAACTTATGAGGGTATATTAACTATGCTTACTTACCTGTTTATAAGCGGCAACCCCATAGTTGCGCAGAGTGGAATGTAGACAACCTTTATTTTATAAATTCCTTGGGTATATTATTTCATTTGATGCCCAAATTTCATGACAAATCAGAGAAGTTGATCAAAAAAATTCAATTGAACATTTTATTGTTTAACATCATCGGCACGTGATTTAGCTAGGCAACCTATTAGCGATGTATCAATTCATACATTATCTAGCCTATTTTATTTATTATAATTAAATAGCACATGAGGGTATATACTAGGGCCGTATGCTCCCGTGTTTCATTTTCCGTTCGTCGTGCCCATAACGTCACTAAAAACCTTATTTGTATTGCTGAGATACCAGTTTTGTATGTTTTTCTCTATTTACGCGTTTATTTAATTAGTTACAAAAAAAACTGTAGAGACAAAGTATGTTCGAAATGATCTGTCCTATCCCCTAAAGACATAAAAGTTTTGAAATTTGTGATAATTATCACTCAAAACTCTTATTTTTTACTGTGAAATTTCTCTTCGAAGTATTAAAACGCGATTTTCATAATTACGGTGCAAGATAGAGTAAACTGAGAAAGGAACTGATTTGTAGAGCACAAAATTTACTACAACACTAGTCTAGGAGGGCAATGCAAGATTAAATAAAGACGCGAAAACATTTTATAAAAAGTGGACTTTTATTTATGGTTTTTATACAGGAATATTTTTCCATTTAAATAGTTTCGAAGTAGTAAATACCGGATTTCAAGATAACATTTCATTTCCTACATATCACGTATTCTACATTTTATTAATATTTAATAATTAACAACTTACTTATTCTTTTTCTTATTTTTTTGGGAATTAAACCACAATATGTTTTTGTATTTTTTATTTCTACGTTTCGGTAGCGCTCTAGTTACCGTTGTGTAGATGAATTAAATTTTTAAACAATTTTTGGTCCCTATCAGACACAACGAAAAAGTTTGACAGACCAAACTGCCCGTAAAAGAAAGGGGAAGAAAACTTTAACTTAATTAAAATATAAAGGACTTTATCCTAATAAAACAAAGATTTGACAGTTGTCACTTGGCAAATTGATTTAAATTTAAGCGAATCATCACGTGTTTTTCATTGTTATTATTTTGTTGGTAATTTTCTTTAATAGGGTTGTGTTTTGTTATATTTTATTCTAAATAACACTAACTAGTACAGGTAACGTAAATTTGAGTCTGTTTATTTTAAATGTATGAACCGTTTTTATCTTGTCGCGGATATGTGTAATCTAAGTTGTTTATATCTTCTGTACGTTCTCATTACTTATAAATAACAAAAATATTTTCTCAATTCAATAACGATTTTTATGAACAGAATTTTGGTCTTGCCTGGGCTCTTGCTTCTCACCAGCTTTATCAAATATTCACATGGAACATTTTTAAGCCAAAATAGTAAATAATCAAAAATTAAAACCAATTGTCTGGTTTGACAACAAGTTTCAAAAAATTATTGATTGTCTTGTTGTCAAACTTCTTCGTTGTGTCTGATAGGGGCCAAAAATTGTTAAAAAATTTAATTCATCTTCACAACGGTAACTAGAACGCTACCAAAACGTTGAAATAAAAAATACAAAAACATATTGGGGTTTAATTCTCAAAAAAATAAGAAAAAGAATAAGTAAGTAGGTAATTATTGAAAATTAATAGAATGTAGAATACGTGATATGTAGGAAATGAAATTTTATCTTGAAATCTGGTATTTACTATTTCGAAACTATTTAAATGGAAAAATATTCCTGTGTAAAAACCTTAAATAAAAGTCCACGATTTATAAAATGTTTTCGCGTTTTTATCTAATCTCGCATTCCCCTCCTAGACTAGTGTTGTAGTAAATTTTGTGCTCTACAAATTAGTTCCTTTCCCAGTTTACTCTATCTTGCACCGTAATTATGAAAATCGCGTTTTAATACTTCGAAGAGAAATTTCACAGTAAAAAATAATAGTTTTGAGTGATAATTATCACAAATTTCAAAACTTTTATGTCTTTAGGGGATAGGACAGATCATTTCGAACATACTTTGTCTCTACAGTTTTTTTTGTAACTAATTAAATAAACGCGTAAATAGAGAAAAACATACAAAACTGCTATCTCAGCAATACAAATAAGGTTTTGAGTGACGTCACGCGTCTTATTAACGACCGCACACTCATGCGCAACATCCTATCTTAGGTGTGTATATACACTTCTAATCTTAGATCTTAGACTATAATAATTAATTCCAATTACCAATGAAAGTTCATGATCATTCTTGTAATTCATAGAATATTTTTACAATCCTTTGTTCCAGTAGTTATGTGGTTTGTTCAACACTTAAGGTTCTATGAAACACAGAATTATTACTGATTCAGGCAGCAATAAATCGGAATTATTGAGAAGAATTCAACTTTGAATTATACGTTAAATTAGAAGCTTTCAATATTCAATCGATTATGTGTTATTTCAAAAGCTATACCTCAAATCAATACGTGAGTCGAACCTCAATAAAGAAAATTGCAATGGGGATATCCAGTAATAATCAAGTGAAAGAACTAATTCCACAAATACCCATCCTAACCCAGAATAATTAATAGTTGGTTAGCAAATATGATTATACCTACTTCGAGTAAGTTTCTCTTTTGAATTATTGTTATACTTTTTGAAATCCAAAAAAACAGTCCATCTGTTACTTGGAAAGGGATAAAATTCGTCTTAAAATTTTATCAACAAGCTCAGATACGTCCTAGAGGTTATCTGATTTGTGAATATAAGCCACTTCATGGGAGATTATTAATAACTATTCACAACTGTAGGTATATTCAATTTTCGAAAGTATTTTTGCGTAGTCCAATAGTTAACAATTATTGGAACAGATGAGGTGACAGAAATGACAAAAACCTTTAAAGTGTACTATTGTGTATTATTTTGTATCAAATAATAATCTAACACATCTACTTCTTCTGAAAAACAAACTAACCCTCTATCAAATCCGTAATTACAAAGTATATTGAAAAAAGTGTAATATTATAATCATAGTCGACATTGTGAGTAATGTCTTTTTGAAAATAATCTATATCTAAACTCATTATGAACATTTAATATACATTACTTGGGTAAGCATTTCTGTGGGTTGGTTTTCCTTACCATATAAAGGTGTTGCTCCACCAGAGAAAAGTTGCCAACTTTTGTGTTGTCAATACGTGTTGGTGACGAAAGTTTCTGTAAATGTAGGTCTCCACCAAAGATAGATTCCCAAATTTTGTGTTGTCAACACGTGTTGGTGACAAAAGTTGGCATATTTTCTTTGGTGAAGCAGCAACTTGATATACTGCTAGAAGACAGAGTGGAGGAGCGCAAAACCCCAAAAACAACGAAAAAATTAGAAGGCGTTAGAAAACAATATTTATACAGTCAACAGCCATTTCCTTGGCATCAAGTTAATCCAGGTGAAAATTTTCAACCCTGTAACTCATTAAGAGGTGCTAGGGTGCAAAATTCATCAGAAGCAAGATATATATATATATATATATATATATATATATATATATATATATATATATATATATATATATATATATATATATATTTATATATATATATATATATATATATATATATATATATAATATATATATATATATATATATATATATATATATATATATATTATATATATAATATATATATATATATATATATGTATATATATATATATATATATATATATATATATATATATATATATATATATATATATATATAAATATATATATATATATATAATATTATAATATTATATAAATATATAAATATAATATATATATATATATATATATATATATATATATATATATATATATATATAAATAAAATATATATATATATATATATATATATATATATATATATATATATATATATATATATATATATATATATATACAGTGCGGAAAAAAAGTATGGACTTACCCTAATAATTTGGTAGCCTTCGGGTTTCATGGAAAACGCTCGAACAGGTCGATTTAGTTTTTCTGTTTCCTACATTTTGACCAAATTATTTCGTTCTTTTAATGACATCTGGAATTGAATGATAAAGCCTTAGTACTGTCTGAGTATGATGACTGATTGGTTTTTTGTGATAAATCGAGAAAGGGATATTCTTTTACTGGGAGTCAATTAAAAATAATTTTCACAATTTTACCGCCACCATTTTGAAACGAAGCTACAGAATCGCATAAAAGTCTAGAAACATACTGAGTGAAGCAAGAGGTTTCAAATGATGTATCGCATGCTATATACTGTCATTTAAGAAAAATGTCGATGACGTCATATTTTTGACATACTTATGTTATGTTATTTTACGCAACGCAAATTGTTTTTTATTAGTTTGATAATTTTGTTTCGCTTTCAGTATTGACCCATAAGAGATAAAATTATTTTGTAAACGTACAAATTT
>JARQZK010003691.1:0-190000 GCA_030704885.1 Cynegetis impunctata | reverse complement strand
ATTTGAAAATTACAATACGTATTATAATTCTATCGAAAGTTTTTATTTTTCTAACACGTATTGTAATTTTCTAAAACTGTTGATTAATTCTGAACAAAATGATTTGAAATTTAGAATAACTCTTTGTATTTTGATTTACAATACTTTTTTTATGAAATTACAAAAAAAGTTGAAACACAAATTACTATGAAGTCATCTAGAATTCAAAAATAATTTTATTATTTTTGTAACACAAATTTGAAAATTACAATACGTATTATAATCCTAACGTAAGATCATATTTTACTAACACGTATTGTAATTTTTTTAAACTTTTGATTAATTTCGGGCAAAAAGATTTAAAATTTACAAAAATTGTTTGTAATTTGATTTACTATACTATTTTTATAAAATTTTTGAAAATATGTTGAAACTCAAATTAGAATGAAGTTATTAAGAATCTGCAATCTATTTTATCATTTTTGTAACACAAATTTGAAAATTGCATTACGTATTGTAATTCTACCCAAAGTTTTTACTTCTTCTCTAACACGTATTGTAATTTTTTTCAAATTTTTGATTAATTTCAAGCAAAAAAATTTTAAATTTTTAAAAAATGTTTATAATTTGATTTACAATACTTATTTTGTGAAATTATGAAAAAATGTAGAAGATGAAATTATTAAAGATTTACCTATAATTTTATTATTTTTATAACGCAAGTTCGAAATTGCATTATACATTGTAATTCTACTGAAAACGTGTATTTCTCTTACACGTATAGTAATTTTTCCAACCGTTAATTAGCTTTGAATCAAAAGGTTCTAAAATTCTTGAAATCTGTTTGCAATTTGATCTAAAATATTTTTTTTTGTAAAATTACAGAAAAATATTAGTATTGAAATTACCATGAAGTCATTAAAAATCTATAAATATTTTTAGTATTATAATCTATAAATTGAATTTTCAAACCAAGTCTTCAAATAAGCTGTAGATCGTCATTTTCAGAACGATACGTTACCTGCGCGAGAGGTAGAACTTTTTGTCTCGGGTTAGATATATCGCAATTCATATCTGCACAGAGTTTATATTTAATTCTAAATTAAAATTATTAAATGTATTTCGTTCGCACTATGAACGCAGTGAAATTTTCGATAGCTTAACATGATATTTTACATGAATTCTTAGCAGTCCAATCAACAAAACGTTAATAAAAAAAGTAGAGTTTGTAATTTCTATAGAAATATATTAATATTGAAAGTTTTGAGACTTATATAATAGACAGAACTTTTATATAAGACGTTTTACTTCAAACTTAGATTTTTCCCGTTATCTTTGAGATTTTGGAAACTATAGTTTCCAGAGCGGAAGTGAGCCAGACGCCAAAACTGAATCTACCTCGCGAATTATTCCGTTCGATTTAATAGAATAATTTAAATTAAAATAATTTTTTGGCTTATTTGATATATAGTTGACAATATCGTTTTTTTGATTTTATAATTATTTCAAAAAAAAAAAGTTTTTTTTTGGACTCTTGAAATTCTACTTTGTCACTATCATGAATTCTTTATTAAAATATAACATTGACTGATTCCGGATTGAACATTGAGCAAAGTAGTATTCGTCAAATCGTTTCTGAAGGAACAAAATTGTTCAAAACTACTATAAAGGGACATACATTAATTATTAGAGAGAATTTTGGCCATTTTTCGAATCACCTTCCCCCTTGGTTGTCAAAATGCGTATACCTTATGTAAATGAGTTAATCTGTACTCGATTCCATTAGATTTATTTAAAAAATAGTATATTGTTTTATTAGGAGTAAAAGTGATACTTTTTGTGGCGAGACTAAATGTTTGTCAATTTTATTCGAGCCACAAAAGGTGCTTTTCTCCGAATAAATTATGCGATTTCCGCAAATGGTGCTCAATAGAATTAAGATAATATTCTTAAAAAAGATTAGATGTGAAGAAACGTAAAACTAGATTGCTTTGCTTACTGGTTTTGTAGATGTCAAGGCAACACAAATTTGAAAATTCAAAAAAATAATTGTCAAAAACATTTAGAGTCACTTATCTACGCATTATAGAAAGATGCGTTTTGGTACCCCAGTATAAAGAAATGACTCATTTCATTAAAATATATAAAATTGGAGACTGATCAAAATGCTGTCTGTGAAATCAAACTTCAACATCGAGAACATATTTGAACATCTTTATTCTTCTTAATGAAAAACTACATAAATATACATATGTATGTATATATATATATATATATATATATATATATATATATATATATATATATATATATATATATATATATATATATATTTATTTTCTTTGTAACTCATTTGTTTCTAGAGATAACTTCACGAAATTCGGTTTGTAGCTATTATTCAACATAGCAATTCTACCGGCGTTGTCAAATTTTTTTCTATTTTCCATTGTTACAGAGACGCGATAGTCAACTTTTTTTTCTTATAGGCGCCATGTTGGTTCTTCTTATGGAATGATAAAGAAAAAAATGATGAACTCAAAAATATATCACACTTTACAAAAATACTGAGTCTAGTTACGCAAATTTGAACTTCTTTTTATTTTTATGTTTAAGTAGTAGGCTGGTGCCAGAATTGTCAAATAAGTTTGTTGACAGTTGTAATGTGAAACCATCACTTGAGCTTTGTAAAAACCTGTATCCTGTTTGATCAGTAACGCCCTATTAATTACATAAGTAATGAAATATTCGTTTTCGGAAAAACAAGACACATGTATGATACTTACATACGCGCATATAGAAACTCCAGAATAGCATCTGAACGTTATTTGCAACAATCTCCAGAACGAATGCAGCCGAATTGTATCATTTTCCAAAAACTGGACAGATGTTTGAGGGAAAACGGTAGTTTAGAAAAAAAGAGAGTCAAGTACCACATAACCGTTACACATAATGAAATAATTGTGCTTGCTCAAGTTCATATAAACCCAGAAACTTCCACAACTGCAATCGCTAGAAAATGTAGTATGTCACAAAGGGGCGTATCAAAAATTTTAAGAAAGCATAAATTTCACGATTACAAGTTTACTATAGTACAATGGTTAAAACAGGGCGATCATCAAAACAGATTGAATTTCTGTAACTGGCTTTGTCAAAAATTAATAAAAGATCCTCAATTCCCGACAGAAGTCCTTTGGTCGGATGAATCCGCAGTCACTAACAATGGTGTATTTAACCGGAGAAATCATCATCACTGGGCCAATACCAACCCACATTTAAAATATGAGTCAAGACATCAAATTAGATTTAGTGTTAATGTTTATTGTGCTATATTGAATAACCAGATAATTGGACCCTACTTCGTCGATGGTACATTAAATGGACCCAAGTACTTAGATATTACCTACTGCAAAATTATGTAGAACAATTTCTACAGGCATTGCCAGTTGTACGCTATGTAGAGTGTTGGTATCAGCATGATGGTGCTCCAGCGAATAATAATTTGGAAGTCAGGGAATTTTTTAATACTAGATTCGGCGAACAATGGATTGGGAGAAACGGACCCATTAACTGGCCGGCTAGATCTCCGGACATGAATCCGATGGATTACTTTTTTTGGGGAGTCTTAAAGGACTATGTTTATCCAGTCCCCTTACATAATACAAATGAAATTCGCAACAGAATTATAGAAGGAATTAGATCCATATCTTCTGAGCAAATTCGAGCGGCTATCCAGGGAATTTCAGAAAGAGCGAGGTTGTGCATTATCAACGAAGGAAACGATTTTGAACATATTTGAAAATTAACTTTTTTATTATAAATTTTTTGCTTTTGTTCGATTTGTTGTGTTTTTAATAAAAAAAGATTTGTTTTACTGAACTAATATTCGATTCTTTGTTTGATACATAATACACAGGAATAATGTTTTACATTCAACATTAAATAAATGACAAGTGAATCATAAGCCCACTATCCTTTTCACAAAGTTTTAACAAAAACTTAATTTAACTGTGTAAATTCATATTTTTGTAAGGTGTGATACACTGTTGAATTCGTAATTTTTTTCTTTATCACTACATAAGAAAAACCAACATGGCGTCCATAAGTGGGGGTGGGGGGGGGGGGGGGTGGGGGGGGGGGGGGGTGGGGGGGGGGGGGGGTGGGGGGGGGGGGGGGTGGGGGGGGGGGGGGGTGGGGGGGGGGGGGACCTCAACGCCCGTAATATTCAATTTGGCGATACAACATCGAACAGAAATGGTCGTATTCTATCCGAATGCCTCATAGAATATCATCTATGGAGGTGTTATCATCCGAATCCAACTTTTTTTAGCCATAACGGTATGTCCATAACCGACCATATTCTGATTACGCCTGATCTTATTCGTTATTTTGAGGATCCATGTTTATCGGACAAACGATAACATCCGACCACCTTCCACTTCTGGTCAATTCTACTTTGTCTACTCCTCCAATTCAACAATCTTCCTTTATTACATTCAGGGATTTTAAAAACACGGACTGGGAACAGTTCCGTAATCTTATAACAGAAAATCTTCCCGTTCAGCCAGAAATTCTGAAATACTCCGTGAATTAGATAATTACTATTGTTAATTTCACTCAATTAATTACAGCAAATCATTCAACACCTCTGCTCCAGAGAAAACAATTAACATTCACCGCCTCTCCCTGCACTCCGTTCATAGTGGAAATTATTAAACAAAAAACGACGTCTCTATCGTCTTAATTTCTTTAGAACAAGAGACGCCGCTCTATTAAAACCGAATATATCGAACTTTCGGCAAACAATACGCCGGGAAACTATAACCGTTTCAAAGAAGAAAAAGTGGTCCGACGCTACGTCGAAACTTGACTTCAGAAACACGGCAAAGAATTCTGGCGTAAATTCAAAAAAATTCTTTCAGGATCCAGAAAAACTCAAATAATTGCATTAAAAACTCCAGATAATGAATTTATAATAGAACCTTTAGAAAAAAGCAAATTTGTTCAAAACAACATCTAGAAAATAGATTTTTTCCAAATTCCTCAAAATCCACTTTTTTGATAATCAACTTTTTTTTAAATTTAGAACATAATTTAGAAAATATTAGAAACATTAATTTTGAAATCAATTGAACGGGAGGTCGATTCCACTCACTTCCCCAATAGATCCTGACGTCGTGGCGGAAGCCATACATTCGGGCAAGAACAACGGCTTCCAGGAGGCGACGGCATATCACGTGCCGTTCTCCGACAACTCCCTCCCGAGGCTATGGAATATATGTCCAAATCTTCACACCGATGCCTCGAACAACTGTGTTATTTCCCGCATGCGTGGAAAGAAGGCCACGACCAGTTCTTATTCCAAAAACCGTTCAAAGATCATAATCCATCCCCAGACAATTACAGGCCGATATCTCTTCTGAATGCTCGTTGGTAAGTGTGTTCCGAAGAAGTTGTCTGCCAGCGACTCAGAACTCCTTTGCTCGATGCACGTAATATCATCCCAAACACTCAAACATGGTTTCATGCCCTTCCGTAGCACTTTCCGATCCCCTTTTGAAATTACATACGACGTAACAAAAGCTTTGAGAATACTGGTGACTGCGTTGTTCTCGCTACTTTTTCTCGATATCAAGAGAGCGTCGATCAGGTCTGGCATGCCGGTCTGATTCGGAAGCTTCAGGATATCCATCTCCCCCTCCATCTGATTAAACTTTTAGTTTTCTTATCTTTCCGACCGCTCGCAGCATCAGAATAAAAGTACAAATTCCTTTTTCCGAACCATTTATTCCACGAGCCGGGATTCCGCAAGGATCGCATTCTCGCTCCCCTCCTTTACCTCCTTTTCACATACGATATTCCCCATCCTTTACGTAATATAGATACAAAGATTTCGCTTTTTGCAGATGACACCGGCGATATGGACCCACTGCCAGCAGGACCGTCGGACATTATGCAACCGCATAGCGCAGGCCACCTAGACCGGATCAGTACGTGGGCGAGCAAATGGAGAAATAACACCTATACCCAAGTAAAACACAAACAATACTTTTCCATCACCCAAATTACACTCAAACACGTAAATTCAACAAAAACGACGTCCGACTAAGGTTATGGGGTGAAAATCTCGAACTTCAGGAGACATTATTTACTTGGGAGTGCAACATTCAATCAATACAACAATTGGAATCCGATCTTCAAAACACACACTCAAAAAAGTCCGAAACCCACAGATCTAACATTCTATATGCTCTAAGAGGCAGAAATTCGTGGATGTCAATCCTCAAACTCTGCTAAACACGTATAAAAACGTTCATGAAGACCAGTAGTAGATAATAGATCGTTACTCTATTCGACTTTACCTCACAGATACGTCCGACAGTTGGAGAGCTGCGAAAGAGCAATCTGCACGTAGTATTTTCCGTCTAGACAGACGTTATCCGTCACACTTAGTACAACGAACACGTAAAAATTCCCTCCCATTTTTCGAACACGGCTCCAAAATCTCCAATGCTCGTATAACGCCCAACGTACATTGCACGGTCCCAACATCGAAGCCCGGGCGACGCTCATGACGCCGTGGCACCGTCGACGAAGAGTCTCTGCAGAAGGCCAAAGAAAAGGTTTCCTTTCCCCCCTTCCAGAATCCTCCAAGTGCTTCAAGACCCTCCTGATGAAAGTCTCGACCACCTAGAGGATCATACCACTCATAATTCGCTGACCCGAAAAGTGCTGCGTAGTGCCGAAAAGTGCGTGAAACGTCGATAGTGCGAAGTAGTGCCGAAAGTGCGAGTAGTGCCGAAAGTGCGAGTAGTGTCGACATGCGCGAAAAATCAATCCGCCCCGAAAAACCGAGTGCGGTTCGGTTAGTGCGCGAAAAACGTCCAGCAATTAATGTATCTATGTCAACCATTTTGTAATTATATTATAAGTAAGAATATCAGTACATTGCGTGGTAAAGGTTTCTGTGGTTTCCCTACCATCTAATGTCAGTTGAAATAATTGACCTTGGACCGAATGGCACGTAAATTAGCCAAAAAAAGTCGGCCGTCAGCCGCATTCCCCCGATAGGAAAATTAGGATTTTTTTATTAATATTGTAAACGTTAGAGAATAATTAAGTAAAGCCAGGGTTGAAGAAGGTTGTAAAACCTTATAACTTCCCACAATAAAATATTTAGCTAGATAACAAAAATGTACCCCATCCCCCCAAATAGTTGAATAAACGTATTTTCATTCATTCATTTCATTTCATTCATTTCATTCATTCGATCGTCCCGTCAGTTGACTCTGAAGAGTAGGCAGGTTGAGAGACAGGAAGCAGTACGGTTAGTGGAGTAGGCAGGTTGAGACCACGCAATCGTATTGTTTCCGATTCCTTCTAATTCGATTCGTGGAGTAGGCAGATTGAGGCCACGAGTCTGAATTATTTCCCTTCTAATTCTCCTGAAGATGGCTTCGCAAAAGGAGCCGAAACGTCGATATATATATATATATATATATATATATATATATATATATATATATATATATATATATATATATATATATATATATATATATATATATATATATATATATATATATATATATATATATATATATATATATATATATATATATATATATATATATATGTATATATATATATATATATATATATATATATATATATATATATATATATTATATATATATATATATATATAATATATATATATATATATATATATATATATATATATATATATATAAATATATATATATATATATATATATATATATATATATATATATAGATATAGAAAAGGGTAGTCTTGTTTTCTGACTAGTTAGGAAATGAGTTTGTTTTCCAATATTTGGGATATGCAGCAGGCCAATAAGAGTACTCTGTACACAGATTCCAAGCTTTCAATAACTTTTTATTATCACCTTCAGGGAAGCTACAACGTGGAAAGACTCCTATGAAATATTGACAAAGAGAAGTGCGTAATAAACTTTGTGTTTGAGGTTATATGGTGTTTATGTTGAAAATAATTATGATATATGGTCAGAACTGGGAATAAAACTTCAATCATAACACAAGGAGTCAACGCAGGTACATACACACTACAAATGATACATATTACAATGGATTCAAATTTTGCCGACAAATAAAAGCAATTCAAATAAAATGACACGACAGATGACATGAATGATTTCATGTGGTTCATGTCATGTGTCATCTGTCATGTCATTCTATTTGAATTGCTTTTATTTATCGACAAAATTTAAATCCATTGTAATATGTATCATATGTAATATGTATGTATCTGCGTTGACTCCTTGTGTTACGATTGAAGTTCTATTTCCAGTTTCGTCCATATATCATGAATATTTTCAACATAAACGCCATATAAACTCAAACACAATGTAAGTTTTTTCTGCACTCCTCTTTGTCAATATTTCATAATAGGCTTTCCACATTGTAGCTTCCCTGAAGGTGATAATAAAAAAAATAAAAAAATATTTATATATTTATATATATATATATATATATATATATATATATATATATATATATATATATATATATATATAATTAAGTGAACTAGGACATTAATTGATAACTAATCAAACAAACCTCCTAGCGGAGCTGGTTATAAGAGTTCACGAAGCATCGAAATATCCACATCTACCCTAGACGGTAATTGTTAGAAATGTTAATTTGTTTATCACAATCGATGGAAATTTATAGACACTGTTTCGCCCTTATTGGGGCTCATCAGTATCATCCATCCACCGAAAGTCATAACCAAGCTAACATTTCAAACGGTCATACATTTTTCTTCTAGTATATATATATATATATATATATATATATATATATATATATATATATATATATATATATATATATATATATATATATATATATATATAAATATAAATTTATATATATATATATATATATATATTTATAAATATATATATATATATATATATATATATAAATATATATCTATAATTATATATATTTATATATATATATATATTATATATATATATATATATATAATATATATATATATATATATATATATATATATATATATATATATATATATATATATATATAAATATATATATATATATATATATATATATATATATATATATATATATATATATATATATATATATATATATATATATATATATATATATATATATATATATATATATATATATATATATATTTATATATATGAGTGGCTTAATATCAAAGGCGGACATCTGTCAAAAAAATTGAAATTGAGTTAGCAGTGAATTCTTATAGGATTTTTCTCGTTCTTTTCAATGGTGATGTTGGTTTATATCAGAACCGGACATAAGTATGCTATTTTTAGCTTCAAAGGTGTAGGTAAGTTTCAAAAACGGACTTCTGCTGCAACAGTTGGTTTCAAAAATGGACATCTACCAACAAGCCAATAGAATAACCAGATTTTGGTCACGTGATTCAAAATTCAATATGGCTGACACTGTTGTTGTAGTTTGTACCAGGAGCGTTCGCCTGTGTTTCATTATTTTTGTTTTTGGTGTATTATAAATATTTTAATTGATTTGAAGTGAAAAAAAGTTGTTCCATGGAGTCCAACATATCAGTTAGTGATAGGAGTACTAGGAAGAGGAAGAGGGATCCAGAACAATGGAAAATAAATATCCAAAAGCGACAAAGGTGTGTATACTCTTTGATTTGGGCTACACTTTTAATTTGTGCTGTTGTACAATGTTATCGGTCGGAGGGTGAAAGTTAGATGTCAAAAATATTAAAACTTATTACAATAAATCATTTGGATTCAATTTCTAACCATTTATGTTGTGAAAAAGGTGAGATATTCAACCTGAAATTAGGCTGTGGTATTGAGCTGGGTATAGAATCACAACCTACTTTCAGATTCAATAACACAACTTTCTCACCAATTTGATAGCTGTTAGATCTTGGATTTCTTTTGATAACTATTATAGTTTCAACAGCTTTAACTCACCAGATGATATGTATATTGTACAATATGCAAAACCAAATATTAATGACATACCCCAAGCTTATCACTGTTTTTTTTTTGTTCTGTATGTTCAGGTACTCTGCTAAGGGCCTTCCAGAGTATCCAACTTGCAACCATAGAGTTGGGTATCAGTGCTCACTTCTAGCAATGCGTGATGTCAGGGAGTTTCACACAGCCTTTTATTCAATCCCAGAAAAAAGTAAGCAAGACGCATTCATTTTGAAATATGTCCGAGCCAAACCACCTAACCCCAAAAGGAAGAAGCGTGAACCACAAAAGGGGAAAAGCACAATCTTCCAGTATTCAATTGTTAACCAGGCTGGCAATAATCTCAATGTTTGCAGGGATGCGTTCCTCAAGGTTCTGCAACCAATAACCAAGCACAGGATCATCGGAGTTTTCAAGAGATTCAAGAATGGAGTCTCTCAGGTCCCAGTAGAAACCCGTGGAGGAAACCACAAGGAAGCTAAGTTTGCTGCCAAAAGAGAAGCAGTCAAAAATTTCCTATGTAGCTTAAAAGCCATAGAGTCGCATTATTCGAGACATCATTCATCACGAGTATATTTACCATCAGAATTGAATATCGCTAAACTGTGGAAAATATTCAATAATGGCAAAGACGAATCGGAGATAGTTACACTATCATTTTTCAGAAAAATATTTCGCACAAATTTTAATATTGGATTCTCTTGTCCAAGTATGGATGAATGCAGCACATGCATTGAATTGAAAACCCGCATCGGAATGGAAACAAATGAACCCGAAAAACGTTCACTCAAATTTAAACTGGAAGTGCACCAAAGACAGGCCCAAGCTTTCTTCCAACATTTGCGAGAAAAACCTGCCGGATGTTTTCTTTTAAGCTTCGATTGCCAGAAGAACCTCGTGCTACCCAAAGTGACTGACCAAAGTGCATACTATTCCCGGCAGATTTATTGCTATAATCTTTCTGTGGTGAATGGCTTGTCAACTGAATGCCTAAATCCCAGCACTGTTTCGATTTACTCTTGGACAAAGGATGAGGCCAAGAAATCCTCTAATGAGGTCGCCTCCATTGTATTCAATGAAATTAATTCAGCGGATCTCTCGGATTATGATTCAATTCGGTTGGTGGCAGATGGTTGCGCAGGACAAAGCAAAAACATCAACGTTTTAACTATGTGCTGCAAGTTCCTAGGCAGTTTTGCACCTGCAAATATTAAAAAAATTGAAATAGTATTTCCCGTTACGGGGCACTCGTTCCTTCCTTCGGATCGAGTGTTTGGCTTGATAGAGAAAGCATTGAAGAAAACTAACACAATTGTAAATAAAGAAGAGTATCATGCGATTTTCAAATCTTTTGGGACTCTGAAATTGATAGGAAGAGATTGGGAACCGTATGATTGGAAGGAAGAAGCCAAAAAGTTTGTGAAAACAGCAGCACAACTGCATTTCAAAATCTCCACATGTAGACGAGTTGTTATTCGGAAGACAAAAACAGGGAACGTGGTGGTAAGAGGAGAGATGGCCTACAATATAGACACTGGAGCAGAGAGGAGAGTTTATAAGGAGAACTGCGATGCTCAACACATCAACCCCAACAAAATATCTATAGGTGTTCCACTTAAAAAAGAAAAAGTGAAAGATGTGGAAAAACTATTGGAAAAACATTTCGGAGAAAACTGGAAGGCGAATGCTTCTCTGGAATGGTATAAAAACTTAATACCATCAACAAGCGTTCTTGGTTCCCAAGATAATAATTTACCCGAGTTTGACGACCAATGTGAATGTGAAAATGGAGATGAGTTTGATAGTGATTTCGCTTTAATCATTGAAAAATAATACTATTGACATAAGTTTGATGTACACTGTATTTTCCTTTTTGTACGTAATATTTTACTTTTTTTTATTTTTGTAACACAAATTTTATTCTTATTTGTAATTTTTTAATAAAACATTTTGAAAAAATAGTTGGCGATGAAATTTTTATTTCCTATTTTTAAATTTCCATAATTATAATATGATAATAATAATAATAATTATTATTATTATTATTATTTATTTCATCAAAAGGTCCTATTTGAGATTTTTCAGATCAGTAGATTCATTTTTTACAAACGATTAGCTCGTCACAACAAAAATGGACACCTACCAACATGTTGGTATCAAAAATGGACATCTGACGATTTTTGTTTCAAAACCGGACATCTGTATTTTCAAAGCTGAATTTGAACATTTTTTAAAACTATATTGATGTCAGATGATTCACAGTATTAATTTAAATTTTTAAAGTGAATTATGAAAAAAACTTATAAGAAAAATAATAAATACCGGCCAGGATACATAAGAATGGGATTTCCTCCACATTATTGAAATGTCAGATGTCCGCCTTTGATATTAAGCCACTCATATATATATATATATATATATATATATATATATATATATATATATATATATATATATATATATATATATATATATATATATATATTTATATATATATATATCTATACAGGGTTATTTACGTTATTCGACACGAAGAGTTATGGCTAAAGTATTTGATTTTATAAAGGTTTTTTCTTTAAGATGGATAGGGACCTATTAGAGCTACGTTGTACAGGGTGTGCGAAAAACAAGAAAAGTATCAAAGTTGGTATTTTTTAAATGGAATACCCTGTATATTATTTCATTTTTCGATTTTACAGTGAAAACAAATGCCAGTTTTACAAAGGTTTAATTCACCGAAACCTTATGGTTTTCGAAATATCTTGTATTTGGTGAAAATGTACTATCAGTTTTGACGCTTGAACTATCAACTGGTGTTTTATTGTTTTTAACCAAATTAATGATAAGGCCTACTAAATGGATCAAACTTTCTGTCGCACTTGTGAAATATTGACTAACTTAGACTTAGTGTGTAAAAATAAAGGTTGAATAATTGCAATCTTCAAGCGGCACTAACTTGTTTAACTTGAATGGGACACCCCGTATTTCATATCACCAACAGATGTAAAATTTAATTGTCTATGGAACCACCTGAACACACTCCAATCGATATCTCTTCACGTTTTAAAATAAAATGAATATTTTCATCTTGCAAACTGATTTAAAGAAATTTATTATTTATCAAGTCGCCTATGGCGTTTTGAGAAATCTGAATTGATTGAAATAAACATCAAGATCATAATATATGCGTTTATTTTTTAATATCTCAAATGTAATGTACTAGTTCAAATTATGAAGGAAAAACAAATTATGGATATGGAACAAGCAATATTTCATATCAAGTGTTCAAAATGGCGCCCATCAGACTCTTTTTATTATTAATTAACGTATGGTGATCTACAAATTCACTCTTAAATACAGGTAAAGTTTCAGACTCTAAAAACAACAGTATCCTTTTTATAAAACCTTTAGCAACATTTGGGAACATACGCGGTCTTACATTTAGAAAAGCTTCTCTGAAACGCTGTTGCATATTGTCTGGTGTTGTTGGAGGTGTGTATTATACCGCACTTGGTAAATATCGACTTACTTATACTTGGTATGGAAAAATAAAGGTGAAATTATTGCAATCTTTAAACGTCACTTACATGTTTAACTGAAATGGATCGCCCCGTATTTTATGTCACCAACAAATGTGAAATTTAATTGTCTATCGAATACCTCAAAACATTTCTATTGATAACTCTTCACGTTTTTACATAAAATAAGCATTTTCATTTTGCAAACTAATTTTAAGAAAGTTTTCATTTATCAAGTCGCCCATGGAAACAGCGTATTAGAGAAGCTTTTCTAAATGTTATCCCGCGTATGTTATTAGATGTTGCTGAAGGTTTTATAAAAAGGATGTAATTGTGTTTAGAGTCTGATGGTCGCCATTTTGAACGCTTGATATAAAATATTGCTTGTTTCATATCCGTAATTTCTTTTCCTTCATAATTGGAACTAGTACATAACATCTAAGATAATTAAAGATAAACGTATATATTATGATCTTGATGTTTATTTAATTCAATTCTGATTTCTCAAAACGCCATAGGCGACTTGATGAATGATAAATTTCTTAAAATCAGTTTGCAAGATGAAAATGTGCATTTTATTTGAAAACGTGAAGAGATATCGATTGGAATGTATTCAGGTATTCGATAGACAATAAAATTTCACATCACTGTTGGTGATATAAAATACGAGGTGTCCCATTTAAGTTAAACAAGTTATTGCTGTTTAAAGATTGCAATTATTTTACCTTTTTTTTACATACTTAGTTAGTCACTATTTTACAAGTGCGACATAAAGTTTGATCCAGTTAGTAGGCCTTATCATTAATTTGGTTGAAATCAAGAAAACGCTAGTTGGGAGTTTAAGCGTTGAAACTGATACTACACTTTCACAAAATACGAGATATTTCGAAAAACATGAGGATTAGGTGAATTAAACCTTAATGAAACTGTCATACCGGGAACGCCAGATCGAATGTTCATTGTGTCCTTCGAAATAGCGATGTCCACTCCTACAATACCAGGGCAGGCAGTGATATTAGATTGTCATCTTTTAGGCTGTCCAAGTCTCAAAATGGTACAAACTTTCTGAGCTGGAAGTTTTTCAACATGCTGCCAGTGAGGGTTCGCGAATTGCCACTATTAATCTTTAAGAGGATTATCAGGAAGCTTTTGATTGATGAAGTGATCTATTCTATTAGTGACTATTTTGAAATTGACTTTGACTCCCTTTAGGTTTTATATTGTTTTTTCTTTTTTTGGGTGCATTTGCGCATTTTTAAATTTCTCTTGTTTATGCTCGTGATCAATTCATAGATGATTGTGATATGCAGTTTTTTATATATGTGTATTTTTCTCTATTACCTGTTATATTTTATATTCTGATTCTGACGAATGTGAAACAATGAAGCAATGACCTCTTTAAATTTCATTCAGCGTAATGAAACTTCAATTTATCTACAAGTTCATACGAATGGCTGACGCATATCCTCCCTCCACGATGCAGCTGACTTTTTTTTAAGCTCAGTATGATATTAACAATTCATGAATGTAAAGTTCTGTCGTTTTCTCGTAGATTGACTCCGATTCACCACGGCTATACATTGAATGGTAAGATTCTGGATAGATGCGTTGAGTTCAAGGATCTAGGGGTTCTTTTTGACTATAAGCTGTCCTTTTCAGAGCACATAAGTCGTATCACGGCATCTGCAACTAGAACGCTGGGTTATTTTGTCAGAAACTGGAACAACTTTGTTAACCTCGGCACGATGAAAGCGTTATACTATTCTTTTATTCGTAGTAAGCTAGAAAATGCCTCTGTAATCTGGTCTCCTCTGTACAATAATTCTGTGGTAGACTTGGAGGCTGTTCAGAGAAAGTGTTTGAAATATATGCATTTCAAATGTTATGGGCAATAGCCTCCGAGAGGCTTCGATCACTCTACCCTAACCGTAAGTCTTGGAATTGATGTGTTACAGTTGAGACGTGAGTTTTTTGCTCTAACGTTGCTGTACAAAATTCTGCACAATAAAATTGACTCACCATTTCTTCTTAGTAAGATAAAAATCCGCGTACCAAGGCCTGGTCTGAGAGGGAGTAATACTTTTTATGTTGATCACAGCAGATTAAATGTTATGTCACGTTCTCCTATCAATTTTATGTGTAATGTTTATGATAGGTGTTGTAATCGATGTGATATATATTTTGATGCGCTATCAGTGATTTTGACATGCCATTTAGAACAGCGAATCATGATGTTTTTTATTTTTTAATTTATTTCTGTTGTGTACATGGGATTATGAATAGTATATTATTTGCTTATGGTTTTGATAGAATTCTAGTAATTTTCTTATATGTTAGCATAAGAGTCTATTATACATATATTTTTTTTTTTTTTTTTATTATCATTATTATTTTTCTCTGTAATTGGGTGTAAACCTGTTGGGAATAAATTTATTTATTATTATTATTATTATTATTATGAAAAAAGTTTCAGCTGGCGTACTTTTATTTATTTCAATATTGGGCATATATATATATATATATATATATATATATATATATATATATATATATATATATATATATATATATATATATATATATATATATATATATATATATATATATATATATATATATATATATATATATATATATATATATATATATATATAATTTTCCATAGAACATTCGTGAACATATTTGGTAATATACAGGGTGTGAAAATTTACATTGATGATTCAATATTAAAAAGGGCTAAAGACATGAGAGTTAAATTTAACAAAAGTAAATGCAAGTTTCATTATTCGGAAATTAAATATGTTGGATAAATTTTCTGTAAAGAAGGAATCAGATCTGATACGTATAAAATTGAAGCCATTGAGCAACTTCAGTAACCCGAAAATAAAGATAAGTTGAGACAATTTTTAGGGATGGTAACTTATGTGTCGAAATTTATTCCAAATCTTTCAAAGATTTCGTATAATTTAAGACAATTTATAAGAAATTATGTAATTTTTGTTTTGCAGGCAATCTGTTCATGAACAGGAATTTGATAATTTGAAAAAGATTTTGATGCAAAGTCCGATAGCAATAGCGACAATACTATAATATTAATCAACCTATTACACTTAGTGTGGATAGTAGCAAAAATGGAATGGGGGCGGTGATTCTACAAAACGGTGGACCAATTGCATACGCGTCTTTAACCATAACTCAGGAAAGATACAGTCAAATAGAGAAGGAAACGTTTAGCTATATACAGTTCCGTAATCTTATAACAGAAAATCTGCCCGTTCAGCCAGAAATTCTGAATACTCATGAATTAGATAACACTATTGTTAATTTCACTCAATTAATTACACAGGCATTTAACACCTCTGCTCCAGAAAAAACAATAAACATTCACCGCCCTCCCCTGCCTCCGTTCATAGTGGAAATTATTAAACAAAAACGACGTCTCTATCGTTTATTTCTTAGAAAAAAAAACGCCGCTATTGAAACTGAATATAATCGACTTTCGGCAACAATACGCCGGGAAACTAACCGTTTCAAAGAAGGAAAGTGGTCCGACGCTACGTCGAAACTTGACTTCAGAAACGGCAAAGAATTCTGGCGTAAATTCAAAATTCGTTCAGGATCCAGAAAAACTCAAATACTTGCTTTAAGAACTCCAGATAACCAATTTATAATAGAACCCTTAGAAAAAGCAAATTTGTTCAAACAACATCTAGAAAATATTTTCCAAATTCCTCAAAATCCACTTTTTGATAATCAACATTTTTTTAATTTAGAACATAACTTAGAAAATATCAGAAACATTAATTTCGAAATCCAATTGAACGGAGGTGATCCACTCACTTCCCCAATAGATCCTGATATCGTGGCGGAAGCCATTCATTCGGGCAAGAACACGGCTCCAGGAGGCGACGGCATATCACGTGCCGTTCTCCGACAACTCATCTTCAACCGATGCCTCGAACTGTGTTATTTCCCGCATGCGTGGAAAGAGGCCACGACAGTTATTCCAAAACCTTTCAAAGATCACACATCCCTAGACAATTACAGGCCGATATCTCTTCTGAATGTCGTTGGTAAGGTGTTCGAAAGAATTATCTGTCAGCGACTCAGAAGTTTTGTTGATGCACGTAATATCATCCCAAATACTCAACATGGTTTCATGCCCTTCCGTAGCACTTCCGATCCCCTTTTGAAATTACATACTGATGTAACTAAAGCTTTAAATACTGGTGACTACGTTCTCGCTACTTTTCTCGATATCAAGAGAGCGTTCGATCAAGTCTGGCATGCCGGTCTAATTCGGAAGCTTCAGGATATCCATCTCCCCCTCCATCTGATTAAACTTTTAGTTTCTTATCTTTCCGACCGCAGCATCAGAATAAAAGTAGAAAAATCCTTTTCCGAACCATTTATTCCACGAGCGGGAATTCCGCAAGGATCGATTCTTGCTCCCCTCCTTTACCTCATTTTCACATACGATATCCCCCATCCTTTAAATATAGATACACAGATTTTGCAGATGACACGGCGATATGGACCACGGCAAGGACTTCGACACTATGCAACCGCATAGCGCAGGGCCACCTAGACCGGATCAGTACGTGGCCGAGCAAATGGAGAATAACACCTAACCCAAGTAAAACACAAACAATACTTTTCCATCACCCAAATTACACTCAAACACGTAAATTCAACAAAAACGACGTCCGACTAAGGTTATGGGTTGAAAATTTCGAACTGCAGGAGGACATTATTTACTAGGGAGTCACATTCAATCAACACAACAATTGGAAATCCGATCTTTAAAACACACTCAAAAAAGTCCGAAACAGATCTAACATTCTATATGCTCTAAGAAGCAGAATTCGAGGATGTAATCCTCAAACTCTGTTAAACACGTATAAAACGTTCATAAGACCAGTAGTAGCATATAGATCGTTACTCTATTCGACTTTACCTCACAGATACGTCCGACAGTTGGAGAGCTGCGAAAGAGCAATCTGCCGTAGTATTTAAAAATTCCCTCCATTTTCAAACACCTCCAAAATCTCCAAGCTCGATACGCCCAACGTACATTGCACGGTCCCAACATCGAAGCCCGATCGACGCTCATGACGCCGTGGCACCGTCGACGAAGGGTCCTCTGCAGAAGGCCGAAGAAAAGGTTTCCTTTCCCTTATTCCAGAATCCTCCAAGTGCTTCAGGACCCTCCTGATGAAGTACTCGACCACCTAGAGGACATACCACTCCTAATCCGCTGACCCGAAAAAGTGCGCGTAGTGCCGAAAGTGCGTGAAACGTCGATAGTGCGAGTAGTGCCGAAAGTGCGAGTAGTGTCGACAGTGCGCGAAAATCAATCTCCGAAAAACCGAGTGCGGTTCGGTTAGTGCGCGAAACGTCAGCAAATGTATCTATTGTCAAACCATTTTTATAAATTTATATATAATAAAGTTAAGAATATCAGTACATTGCGTGTGTAAAGGTTTTTTGTGGTTTCCCTTACCATCTAATGTCAGTTGTAATATATTGACCTTGGACCGAATGGCACGTAATTAGCAAAAAAGTCGGCCGCAGCCGCATTCCCCCCAGATATAGGAAAATTTATTTTTTTTATTAATATTGTAAATGTTAGAGAATTAATTAAGTAAAGCCAGGGTTGAAGAAGGTTGCAAAACCTTATAACTACCTACAATCAAATATTTAGCTAGATAACAAAATGTACCCCATCCCCCCAGAAATTTTGAATAAACGTATTTTGATTGATTGATTAGCTATATTATTTGGATGTAAGAGGTTTCATCAGTACTTGTACGGTGAACATTTCATGATTGAATCAGACCATCAACCCTTAGAGACCATTTTTAAGAAAACATTCTATAAAATATCTTTTCGTTTGCAACGAATGATTTTGAGCTTACAAAATTGCGACTTTGAGGTTGAGTTGAAGCCAGGGAAACAATTATATTTTGTTGATGCTCTATCCAGGTCCAGTTATGATGATAAAGGTTTATTTATTGATGAGGCTGAAATCGAATCTCCGGTTCAACCGGTTAGTGCAATAAATGTTGCACCTAGAAAGTTCAATCTGATTCGAGATGAAACGGCTAAAGATAAAGAATTACAGGGGCTTTGTAAGTTAGTTAAAAATGGTTGGCCTGTTAATAAATGTCTGGGCGAGAGTGTAAAACAATATTGGCAATTCAGAGATGAAATTACTGAATTAGACGGAGTTATGTAGAGAGCCAATCGCATAATTGTACCAAAGGTATTAGGGGACGATATATTGAATAAACTTCATTATAATCATTTAGGTGTTGACAAAACTAGAGCTGGTTTTTTGGCCATTTATCAATAAAGATTTAACGGGCCGCGTAAAAAACTGCAGTATTTGCTTGGAATTTCAAAATAGCCAAGTCAAAAGAAACTATAATCGACAGAATATTGCCAAATCGTCCTTGGGAAGTGGTAGCAGTAGATTTGTTTGAATTAAAGTGCAAAAATTATTTACTACTTGTTGATTATTTTTCTAAATATCCGGAATTGTATGAGTTGAAAGCCGATACCACTTCTCAAACAGTAATTGAGGAATTAAAAAATATTTTTGCTAGACACGGAAAACCGGATATAATTTATTCCGATAATGGGCATCAATTTAGTAGTTCTCAGTTTTTATCGTTTATAGATGATTGCGAAATAGTTCACAAAACTAATTCACCAACGTATTCAAAAAGTAATGGATTTATTGAACGCCATATCCAGACAATAAAAATTTTAAAAAAGAAAGTGATTCTCGACAATAAAGATACTGCTTAAACACTATAATATAGAAACAAACCGTTGGGTACGGGAGAACTTTCTCCAGCAGAATTATTACTCGGCAGAAAAATTAAAGGGTTAGTTCCTGTTAAGGTTGAATTGTTGAGTCCCAAATACGTGATTGAACAGCAAAGGGAGAAGTTGAAAACAAAACAGAATAAACAAAAGTTTCATTATAACAAATCAGTTCGATATTTGACAGCTTTAAATATTGACGATTCTATAGTATTGCAGCACAAGGATGGAATTTGGTAGCCAGGTGTGATTGTAGGTAAAGACAAAAAAATTAACCGATTCAGAAATAGAAACATTTTAAGGAAAATTTTGTTACAGATGAACAATTTTAGAATCTATTGAAGGATATTTTGTTAAATTTAGAAGGGGGTAGAGTTGCAGAATTAAAGGATAATTATAATCGTAATGTTAATGAGACTGATAATCTTAATATTAATGAGACAAATAATATTGAAAAATGATGTTATTAGAACTCGATCTGGGCGTATTGTTAATCGTCCAGCGTATTTCAAAGATTATATTTAGTAATGTTTTTTTTTAGAGTAAAAACTTGAAATGTTTTTGTTAATGATTTTTAAAGTTTATGTTATATCTAGAGGAAAAAGGATGTTATAGAGTTTAAAATATGTTATCAAATGATCTAGGTTGGTAGCAATGCGGAGAGTCTATTGACAGTGGTAATACAGATACCTGTAATACTTTGTGTATTTTAACATAACCAGATTACCAGATATTCAATCATATTGAAATTACATCAATCGTTTCATTGAATTAATATTGTAAGTAACAATATAACATCTACAAAACAATCGCGTGTTTAGTGCGTGTTCAATTTTCTGTAGTGAAATTAATAGTTTCTTTTTTTCTACAGGAACACACAGCTGACTACATACAAGAATGTTTTGAAAATATTATCAAAAAGTTTTCAATATAAAAGGAAAGGATCCATTCAATTACCACTGACGGTAGTAAAATAGTGTCTACAGTGAAGAAATTCTTGGGAGATAACAAGAGAATCCCTTATATGGCACATTTGATCAATTTAATAGTAAATGCCGCTTTGTCGAAAGATAATACACCTGTTCTGGAACTTGCTTATCAAGTCAAATCTGTTGTGACATATTTCGAGCAATCTGTCAATGATGGACAAATTGAGAGCAGAGTAACAGAGTCTTCAAAAAAGAGAAGGGGAAGTGCTAACACTCATTCAGTCGGTTACCACTCGATGAAATTCGTGCCTAGATATGCTATAAAGATTCACTAGGCTGTCAGCTATAGTAGCTTAAATTTTATCTGGCAGGAGGAATGCCCCAGATATGCTAACATCGTCGCAGCTGCATGTCATACGAGAGCTGATAACACTGCTTGTCCCATTCAAGCAGGCTACTGAAGACATAAGCGGTGATCATTACGTGAGCTCTAGTTTAGCAATACTAATTACAAATTTGCTGGCGCAAGGACTGGAACACGAAAAACCTTCCACAGTATTAGTCATTGCCGTAAAAACCAGTTTATTGCAGGAGGTTACTACGCGACTAAGACCCTTGGAGGAAAATTTGAACTTGGCAAAAGCTACGATTTTAGATCCGCGGTTTAAGCGTTTGCTTAAAAAAGCAATAAGTGAGCTATCAGATGAAATACATGCAGAACACAGGCGACGAGGACTGTATTCGCCTAATCTGAATACTGTCACAATTTCTGAAACACAAAATTCCGTGACTTCTGAATCAGAGTCATTATGGTCTCGACACGAAAAGCTACTAGTTGCTGCAGCTAACCATAATTCAGCTTATGTAGCTTCTCAAACTAACAGAATGCCAGACGAGTTGAAGCAATTCCTAGATGCTCCAAATTTATCTCGTAAGGAAAACCCGATAAAGTTTTGGATAAACACGAGACATTTCACCCCATTTCTTTCGAATCTAGCACTTAAATACTTGACACCTACGGCTTCCTCTGTACCTTCAAAGAGAGTTTGGCTTCTGCTGTTAATTTGGCAGTTCCTGACAATATGAGCCCGCTGACAGCGGAGCATGTGAAGAGCAGAGTTTTTCTACTTTTTCTACCGAATAAATATTAGTTTGCCTGATGAAATGAATAGGTTTGAAAATATAAGTTAGAAGATAGCTCTTGATGTTTTGTTATTTTTGTTATTGTTGCCTAATAAAAAGAAATACTGATCAATAAATTAACCTTCATTTTTATTGAGATTTTTGTACATCAAAATGATGTACATTTTGTTAAAAAATACACAAGAGGCGTTATAGTATGGAATCCCGAAACCTGGTGGAGAGGTTCAAGAGGGAAGCCCTCGAAAGGGCAGAGTGTCTCCGAGCACTCCTTCGAGTCGTCGTTCAGATCACCTATCTTATCTTGAATTTGATAAACCTATAAACATATATGAAGTAATTTTCACACACAATGGACTCTAAAAGAGAACTAGTAGAAACGAAATGCCAAAATTTTATCTCGTTATAAACATTAACTAGCATAATATAAATATATTCAGCCATTAAATACATAGACATACATGAACATTCATTTCTTCCACTGACTTTAGAATGCAGACTTTCAGGGCAGCAATACTCTACTCTAGTGACTAGCCTTGTCCCTCGAAAGCAGTACCCATATTTTCTATTTCGGAAATTGCAAATTTCAAATCTTTTTTTTTTTGTGGAAATGAGTTGCTATGCTATACGTTACCGATCGTTACGTGTTATTTGAAAATCGTTCAAATGCTCAATATACAAACCACTGAGATGCCATGTTCTAAATATAGCAACATCGCAGATAATATCTACAGATAGCAGCTCCTGTATTGCAGTGTTGGTAAACCCCACGTTTATACTTCCTTCAATGGAAGCAGCTACATTTTCAACTGTGATGGTTGATTTTATTTCAACTTCTTTTCGTAAATGTAGCGTATTGACACTAATCATCTGTTTCTACTATAGAAATATCAAAAATGAATAAGAGGATATTGTTGATTGCAACATATGTTACTTCGTGGAGAGTACAGTGATATTAAACCTGTATAGTATATATCAAAGTGCAGTTTGGCAGAAGATAGCAAGCGATTTCAATATTTGGTAATTATAGAATTACGTCCAGAGTACTAAGTCTGATGAAAGTTTGGGTTTTTGCTTATATTGGGCTGCAATTTTAATATAAACTCAGATTTTGGCGCTTTCTCACCTTCTTATTAAGAAATTCAGCTAATCTGAACTATCCTAAACTCCAAGTTCAAGAAAGTATCGATTTCATGTGTTAGATGAATTTGATTTCGAAAATGATCGTCTTTTCAGAATAGAATATATTTATTCCATGAATCCGATACTTTCTTGCACTCGGAGGTTAGGTAAGTTATCAAAAGACTTTGCAGCAACAAGGGAGTATCTGCAATTTTTTTCGAAAATGAGTTATGTGTGTTGTTCTATGTAAAAGAAAACGCTCTATCGTTTGGTGCAATAAGGTGGTATTTATTCGTTATATTTTTGGAGTGGAAGAGATAATTGCAAATACCACCTATTTCATTGGGGGTAACAAGGTGGTATATGTTGCATATACATCGTTGTTGCACCCAACGTCGCAGCAGGCAGTGACAAGCACGTTAGAGTTAGAGCATAACCTAACCTATATTTTGCTCACTTGTTCCTGCGTATATGATCGTCTGATAAAAAATGAGTGATTTTAATGATTCTGAAAGTGAAAATGAGCCATTTAGTAGTGGATATAGTGACCATTATGAACCATCCTTCGATCAAAGTGAAGACAGCGACAATCTCGGTGTCCATTTGGAGAGAAAAAGGAAAACAAGACACGAAAAAAATTGAAAGCGAAACATCAGAAAACGTTTACTCGCACAAGAAAAAGAGCACTTTAGTTCAAGGAATAAAACAAATCCGGCAAGAACAACGGAAACAACGGAGAGATTTATATGTAATCTTTTTCTTCAGATGAAGTCGATAAAAATACAGACGACAAACTAAATCAATCAGCGATGAAAGTGCTGGATGTTTTCCATCAAAAAGATACTGACAATCAATCGGGTAATGTACTGCTCAGGAACGATAAAGGGCTTTACGACTCTGATTCAGATCTGACGTCGGAAGAAAAGCAATATTTGGTTGATATTGGACCTTGCAGACCAAATGGTCCATTCCCTCGCGACATGAATAGAAGGGGGTTTTCCAGCTTTCATTACAAGAAAACTTCAAAATCTGGTCTTCATACTGCACGCTTTTGGTTGTGCTACTCGACAATTCTAGACAAATGTTATTGTCAACCTTGTTGGCTTTTTTCTAAGCCTATAGATTATTTTTCGAAAGGTTTTGATGATTGGAGTCATTGACAACAAGCAATTGTACGACACGAAAAAAGCCAAGACCACAACCTTTCTTGTTCAATTTATGATAAATGGCGTTTGAATAAGACTTTGGATCATGAACTGGAGGCTTCCATGAGACAGAAAATTTCTTATTGGCGGAAAATTTTGGAACGAGTTATTGATGTCACTTTAACTTTAGCGTCTTGTAACATGCCGTTTAGAGGTCACTGTGAATCTGATGATTCACTGAATCCTGGAAATTTTCTGACAGTCATCAATCTTTTGAGTAGATACGATCCCATTTTGAAAACTTTACTTGAGGAAAAGAAAAAAAATTCGACAACTTACTTGAGTCCGATGATCCAAAATGAAATCATTAGTATGATGGCAGAAAACGTAAAGGTAAAAATTTTATCTGACATTCGCAAAGCTCCATTTTTTGCTTCAATAGCAGATTCTACACAAGACAAATCAAAAATTGATCAGTTGAGCATAATTTTGCGTTACATTGTAATCGAATATTTGAATAGTAAACCTTTAAAAATTCAGATTAAGGAATCATTTCTCGGATTTATGCCAGTTGTCGATCAAACAGGAAAAAACCTTGCTCATGTATTTTTAGATGACGTCATTGATGCAAACAAACTTGAGGTTAAAAAATTGAAGGGACAAGGTTATGACGGCGCCGCGAATATGAGTGGTTGTTACAAAGGTTGTCAAGCAGAAGTCCGCAAAGTATGCGAAAGAGCAGTGTATGTTCACTGTGCAGCGCACAATTTGAATTTAGTGATCAATGACTCCGTGAAATCAGTTGACGAAATTCGGGATGTTTATGATTTTGTTGAACAAGTTTACGTTTTTTTCGCCCACAGCATAAAACGTTGGGCTCAATTAGAAGCTACATTGAACAGCGCCACAAATTTTACTCTGAAGAATCTTAACCCTACTCGATGGTCATCCCGGCATGATGCTTTGAAAGCTATTCGGTTCAAATATACTAGCTGTCTAAAAATTTTATCAACAATAGTTTTGACTTCTGATGAAGTAAGTGAAAGAGATGAAGCAAAAAATTTGAAAACGAAATTTGAGAAATTTGAGACTGTTTTTCTCATTGTATTGGAAAGCAGAATTTTGAATATTTTAGATTGCGTCTCGAAATAATTACAGAATTCAGAACAAAATACCGAAAAAGCTGCTATAATGTTGAATGGAGCCTATGTAAATATGACAAACTTGCGTGAAGATTTTGATAGTCTAATGGGAACAGCTGTTGCTATGGCGAAAGAATGGGGAACTTCGAATTTACTGTCAAAAGAGAGGGTCGTCCTAAAAAACAGTTTGATGAAAAAAGTGGTCATTTTATCATAGAAAATAGAGAGGATTATTTTAGAATAAATGTCTTTTATAAAACTGTCGACATTGTGATTACGCAGTTACGAGAAAGAAGTGCAAGCCTCAAAGAAATCGTGCATGTTTTTCGCGTTGTTTCTCCTGCTTTTCTGTCTCAATCGAATGACGATGAAGTATTTAGCGCAGGAAAAGATTTTTGTACTGAATATTCAGAAGACGTTTCAGATCAATTGCCTCACCAATTGGTATCGTTCAGAACTTGCTTCAAAAATGATTTGATGAGTATGAAAACGACTCAGGAAATGTTTGAACACCTGTTGATCCAAAATTTTTCTTCGTGCAGTAGTTTTACAGAAATAATAACTGTTTGTTATTTATTTCTAACTATTCCTGTCACAGTAGCAAGCGCAGAAAGATCTTTTTCGAAATTGAGACTGATCAAAAATTATCTCAGGAGTACTATGGGACAACAAAGGTTGAGCTCTTTGGCCATTATTTCTATTGAAAACGAAGAAGCAAGAAATCTAGATATATCGAATCTAATCAATGTATTCGCGAATATGAAAGTTCGCAAGAAGGATTTTAGTAATATATGAAGCCTTTTCAATGTACTAAAATAGTAAGAATATGCATTGTATGAATAAATAAATTTTAGCGCAAAAAAATATTCGTTTTTTTCTGTAAAATTGATGGGGGGGGTCCAATAGAGAAGAGGGGCCCATTTTTCTTGGTGGAACACATCAAAATCGTCAGTAGTTACGCCACTGCTAAATACCTGTCAAAAAACCTCACAGTGACTGGAATAATGGAGCGTTTACATTTTCCACAGAAATTCTTTCAACGAGGGAAATGTAAACGTATTTGGGATAATTGTGAACATAACAAATTTAATGTTTTACGCATAATCTATACAGAACGTGTAATTTTTGTATCTTGTCGCAGATTAAAAAATGCCCCGAAATTATGTGCCAAAAAAAGATACGCCTTCTTATAGTACTGAAGATGTTTCAAATGCCGTTGCAGATGTTCTGAATAGAAATAAAATTTATCGTCAAGCGGAAAGTTTTTATGGTGTTCAAAAATCAGTTATTCATCAAAGATTAGGGGAAAGAAAGACTACGTTAAATGTGACAAAGGCTGATCGTTCTCAAGTTTTATTCCCAAATATTGAAAACGAAATAGTGAGATGTCTATTAGCATGAACTGCCATGGGCCTTCCGTGTGATGAAGCTGAACTTAGACAACTAGTTGGGGAGTATATTAATGCAAAAGGTTTGAAGACTCCCTTCAAAAACGGAGTCCTAGAAGGAGACTGGTACTACCTCTTCATTAGGAGACATCTGGAAGGGTCTCTTAAAGAGCAGGAACACTTGCAAAAATTACGAAAGGATGCCAGAAAGCCTGAGATCGTGTACGATTTTTTCGCTAACCTGAAAAAAGTAATTAATGAAAATAATTTAGGAGGTGACAAAGGAAGCTTTATTTTCAAAGCTGATGAGTCTGGGTTTAATAATGATCCTTATCGTGTTAGAGCAATTGGAATGAAAGGAAAGGCCCTGTGCTGTATATCTAGAGGGCCTAGAGGAGAGTCTACGACAGTCTCAGGATGTATTTCTGCAGATGGGAAAGCACTTCCACCGCTTATCGTATTTAAGGGCGCTGGAGTTCAGGCTCGTTGGACTGCCAGTAGCGCATAACCAGGAACCTAATACGCAGCCTCCTCTAACAGTTGCATTGAAGAACCGCAATTCTTCCATTGGTTCACTACAGGGTTTATACCTCACATAAAAAATTTGAGAACTAACCAAAACCTTCCTGATCAAGCAGCCCTACTGTTATTCGATGGTCACAGCAGTCATATGAGCGTCAGAATTATTCAAGAAGCAATAAATAACATTATTTTAATAAAGTTTGCGAGCCATCTTACAGATGAGTTCCAACCTCTGGACAAATGTGTTTTTGGCCCATTATACGAGGTATGTAAATAAAATAATGAGACTGGCAACTTCGCTCCCGATCTGGCAACGCTGGGGACGAGCGGCTTCAAACACCGTTAGGTGCACATGTGATACGCCTCCAGTATGTTTGAATGCCCTACAGTCATCTGTTTGTCCGTAGCGTTAGTTTTCGTGAAACAGTTTTGTCTTGTGCGTTCTAATTATGACTGGCATTAGTTTCGAGCAACGGTGTGCTATCAAGTATTGCTTCAAACTTGGACACAATGCAACTGAAACATTTGAAAAACTTCGGCAGGCGTACGGAGAAAGTGTTTTGTCAAGGGCCCAGGTGTTTCGGTTGTTTAAGGCATTTTCAGAAGGAAGAGAGTCAATTGAAGACGAACCACGAAGCGGAAGGCCTTCAACTGCAAACATCGATGAAAATGTCAACAGAGTTCGGGATCTTGTGCGTTCAGATCGACGGTTGACAGTCAGAATGATCGCGGAAGAGTTGAATTTGAATCACACCTCCGTTCATCAGATTTTGACCAATGAATTGGAGATGAGAAAAATTTGCGCAAAAATGGTTCCGAAAAACCTTTCTGAAGAGCAAAAGGGTGTGAGAAAGGAAAGGAGTCTTGATTTTTTGGGAACGATTGGAAATGATCCCTAAAAATGCAGAATGCTGTTTGCATAACAGAGCATTTTGTAAAAGCCAATACTTGTGATGATCTGGTGATTGATGGTTGGTGTACAGCATCAGCATTTGGAAGAGCAGACCACATTCACAGTGGGGTTGCGATCATATGCAAGAGTAATAATTTCATCCAGCTTGACAAGATCAACTGTCATGCAGTATAGATTCATTGTGAGGTATCTGGGGTGCACCTGACTGATTCAAATGTTTCGGTGGTATGCTTTTATAGATCACCAAGTGGTGAGTTTTGTTTGTTTTTGTCTAAACTTGAGTTAATATTGAATGAAGTTTCAAATGTATCTAAGTTTGTTATATGTGGTGATTTTAATGTGAATTTCAATATTGTAGATAAGCAGACAGACTCATTGATGGATTTACTTCAATCATTTGGGCTCACACGTAGAATATATGAGCCTACCAGGGGCAAAAACTGTATCGATAATGTCTTCCTCAATTTTGAACTGACAAATGAGATTTCGGATGTCTGGGAATGCGCATTTTCTGACCATTGTGCTCAGCAGGAGAGTTGAGTTGTGAGTCTGAGAAAGGAACGAGAAGATGTAGGACGCTGTCGGCTGGTGGATTCAATAGTTTTCATGGTATGTCCAAAGTATGTGTTGGGGTTTCTTGAATGAGAGTAAATCTGGTGCAAATGACTTGTTCAGTATTTTCCATGAAAATTTTGTAGATGCATATAAGATTTTTTTTCCTGAGAGGGAGCTTAAATCAAGACCAGGTAAGGGTTATGATTCTGGTTGGTTTTCGCCTGAACTGGGCAAAATGAGGAATGGTGTTAAGTTTGTATCGGAACTTCATGAAATGTTTAGGACTGAACAGTTGAGGTTGTTTCGCAACAGGTTGAGACTAAGGTATAAATTGATGATTCAGGAAGCTAAAATCAGATTTAATGACTTGATAAATTCCGGTAATAAATCGAAGACATTATGGAATCTGATCAATAAGAAGAGAAATGTTATGAAGAGCAGGCCTTCTTCAGGTATTGGTGTTGATGAATTTAGTGATTACTTCAGTTCTATCCCACGAACCATTGTTGATGGGATAGATAAGAGCCAACCCCTTCATAGTGCTGAACTCTTTCTGAAAAGTATACCTCCTAATTTGAGATTTACATTTAGTCACGTTTCATCCATCAAGGTTTGTGATGTCATAATTGCCTTGAAAAATGGCACTTCAAGGGATTTTGATGATTTGTCAGTTACTTTGTTAAAAAAGAATATCAATAATATTGTTGAACCACTCACTACTCTCATTAACAAGTGTATCAAGGAGGGGGTTTTCCCCGATTGCTTAAAAATGTGCAAGACTATACCTTTGCATAAGAAGGATAGTATTGAGAATGTAACTAACTATAGACCCATCACTCTGGTGCTTGTTTTTTCCAAAGTTTTTGAGAAAGTTCTTAGTAACCAGATGACGGAGTTTTTTGAGATAAATGGTCTTTTTTTCAGACAATCAATTTGGTTTCCGAAAGGGAAAAAATACTTTTTCCGCCATAATAAAGATTATAAATTATACAATGCAATGCTTTGAGGAGGGATTGTGTTCATTGAGTTTGTTCTTAGATCTTACAAAGGCCTTTGACTGTGTCTCGCATCCGGAACTATTGAGGAAGCTTGACAGATATGGTTTTGATGGTGTCAGTATAGGGATGATAGGTTCGTTTCTTAAAGATCGATATCAGCATGTTTTTTATAATAATAAGTGGTCACATGGTGAGGCTTTTAGCATAGGAGCTCCACAAGGATCCATTTTGGGCCCATTGTTATTTCTAATATATGTAAATGATTTTCCTGACTTCATGAAGAATTACAAATGTGTTCTTTTTGCTGATGATTCCACTGTATCTGTCAGGTGTTGTGATGCTAACCTTATTGATCAGTATTACAATGACGCTCAGTCGGCGGCTTCTGCTTGGTTTTCGGGAAATTATCTCAGCTTAAAAGCTGAGAAGACTGTGAGGGTCAATTTTCACTTGAGGAGCTCTGATGACTCTTGTGTAAAATTTCTGGGAGTGTATCTCGACTCTGGGCTCACCTGGGGCGAGCATATTTCACAGTTGTCTGCGAGACTTGCTAGGAGTGTGTATGTTCTTCGCAGTCTGTCCTACTCTGTGTCCCTGTCAGTCTTAAGAATTTCCTATTTTGCACTTTGTGAATCACACATTAAATATGGTCTTGTAGCCTGGGGGGTTCTAGTAATTCTGAGAGGATTTTTAGACTTCAAAGAAGGGTAATAAGAATTATTGATGGCTTAAAATATAGAGAGTGTTGTCGTGATTCCTTTAAAAAGTTAGATATTCTTACCTTACCAAGTTTATTTATTTTTGAATGTTTGATTTATGTTCATAAGCATCTGTCGAGGTTTCAGTTAAAAAATGACATTCATGACTACAACACTAGATGAAGCGACAACATACATGTTCCGTTTGTGAGACTCAGTAGGTCACAGGGTGGGCCAGACTATGTGGCACCGAAATTCTATAACAAACTGTCGTCAAGTTAGAGATCTTTGCCACTTAAGAATTTTAAGTATAGGGCGAGGAAGATGTTATCGAGTAAATAGCCCTGATAAGGGCCATAGCCAGACCACAACCGACGTACGGATCAGTAGCGTGGGGATACACTGCAAAAAGCAACCTAGACCGGATAGCAAGTACGGAAAATAGATTTATTAGAACTGCATTGGGAGCACCATGATATGTTCGAAATGAACAAATACATAGAGATATTGAATGAGAACCCATCAAAGAATTTATGAAAAGAAAAGCGCAAAATATATTTACGGCAATAAAAGAGCATCAAAATCAAGAGCTCAGAGAATTGACAAACTATGATCCAGAAGAGGACGCACAAAGAACGGGAGTCTATTACAAAAGACCTAGACTAATAATTATTTTATTTTCAGGTACTTCCATCCATTAGCTGTACCTAGATTTCTTCGGAAATTAGTTAGGCGAGTAATGGAATCCTCTTCATCCTTCACCCCATCCTTCCCAACTCACATTTTTCATTTCCCCTTACTTTTTCAATGCGCCGCGACGCAAAGAGACATACACTTGGGTCTTGAAATATAGACACAAGACACAACTATTGAATCCCACACAGGCCGGGTTAGCAACCGGTATCGCTTTTGAAGTTTTCACCTCGATTAAAAAAAAAGAAGCAGAGTCAGTCGTGTGAACCGTGCTGTAGTGACTAGTCCGACTACTACCGCAAGTGCAGTGATGAAAGGTGGAGGGGGAGCACCGTCTCTAAAGTATAGTGCCGGGCCGGGGCAGTGTTTTGTGAGTATTGTGAGTGCGCCATGTCAGAATACATGGTGAGTGGTAACTGTTTTAAATCAACGTTGCCACGTTGCGCTGGGATTCGGGGTTGATCGTAAAACCACAGCGTGGGGTTGCCTCTGGAATAACGGCTTGGTACTTTGTTATCACCCTATGTCATATACAAAAGTCTGCATTTATATGACAAATGGAAGGAAAATGGCCCTGTGGGATACCCATGTTGTACAAAGGCTTGTTGCAGTCAAGAAACATGTTACAACCGTACCTCAAGTAGATGGATAGACGGCGAAACGTTCAGGGACTGGTTCAAGACGGTATTTCTTTTACGTGTTAAACGTTTAAATGACAGGAAAGCCATAATAGGTGACAATTTATCATCGCATATGGACCCCGAGGTACTACAACTATGTAATAAAAACGACGTTGATTTTCTATGCTCGGTCCCCAACTCGACACATTTTTGTCAGCCACGTGATGTGGCGCTCTTCCTTCCGATAAAAATAGCTTGGCGTGCTGTTTCGTCGGAATGAAAACTTCAAAACTTGCGACTGAACGCAGTGCACAAAGATATGTTTCCCACCTTGGTGAAAAAATTTTTGATCAGATCAAACAGTGTAAAATCACGGAATAATGAAGATAAAGAGGAGGCTATTAAAAAAGATTGGAAAAGTGAATTTAGAGCGTGCGGCTTATTCCCACTTAATCGAAGTCAAGTTCTTCAGAAACTCCCTGGTAAAGAAAGAGGAATCCAGGTGAACTTGTAGAGACTGCTTGAATAATTCTTCTAAGAAAACAATGATTTGGCGGGGTTAGCCGTCCTGAGAAAATGAAGAAACGACTCACTGTTGTACCTGAATGCAATGTCGCTACACATAGCGCAAATGAAATTAAAGTCTAAAATAGTAGAAATTCACATGTGGGACAATTCCTCTTGGTTAAATTTTCATCCAAACGAGTAAAGAAAACCTACAAACATGTATGTCAGATTATCGAGATTAAGAGCGAGATCACAGTTGTAGGATACAAATCAATCGGTAAGGATAAATCAAAATTTAGACGAGGTCTCAACGATATCTCAGAAATAAAAAAGAGGAGATTCTAGAAATATTGCTGAAACCATGCAATGAATTAGATGATAATGAAAATGTTGTATACACTTTTAACAGAAGCATTAATGTGCTTGAATTAGCTGTTAGTGTCGAGTAAACATAACATCTTACACTTGTTCGAGGTTATGAAACATGTCCTTCAATAGTTTAAGAAATAAAGTTTATTTTTGAAATTTTGGCTTTATTACTACAACCGCGATTTCGTTTTTATTTTTTTCTGACTCTATTTGAAGTGATATAACAAAATAAATTCCATATTTTTACTGTCACTTTTTCTGCTTTACAAGATGGCGCTGCTACATTTTCAATCCGACGTTTCGTTTCTTCGCAATCATTATCAACTTTGTTTTTTTAAATAGGCAAAAAAGTCCATTTTATGCTTGATCAACTTCAATTTTAATTCTAAATTCAATGACATAACACACTTGGCATTTATTTGACGTCTCGTGGCGAAAATCCATCATCAGTGCAAATTTTTGATGATGCCGATGGAACTCAATATAAATAATGAAAATTACTTGCTTTCCGCTATGGTTGTTTACATCGTACAACAGAGCCACCATCCGAGACTAAATTCGCGAATTCATCATAGTTGGCCTTGGAATTTTCTTTTGTTTCAAAATGGCAGGATTATTTTGACGTTTTTCATTACTTGTTTGAGTCTAGAGTATTCTCGATTTGTGTTATCAATAAAAATGTCTTTTTCGTGTTTAGAAAAACGTGATATGATCCGTATATACTATATTTGTCATAGAAATGCCCAAATTTCAAGTCAACAATATCTGCAAGAATACCCTGAACGGCAACAGCCACATATTTACTATTTTGCAAGACTTGACAAAATTTTAGCAGATCATGGAGGTTTTGAAAAACCTAGAAAAAAATACGGCCGGCGAATGGATCAGGCAGAAAAAGCGCGTATTTTAAATGCTGTAACTTAATATAGCGTACTAAAAGGTTTGCTTAGGGCAAATGAAGATGATTTAGAAATGCCGCGCATGAGAATTTGGCGAACTCTTAGATCGCATGGGTACAAGCCACTCAAAATTCATGTCAGTCAATCTTTAAGACCTGGTGATCCCGAAAGGGGTCTAGAATTTTGTCAATGGATGCAAAATAAATTAGGAGAAGATGGTGATTTTTTGAAAAAAATAATTTGGACGGACGAGTGCACTTTTTCTACGTCCGGAATATTCAACCGACACAATGAACACTATTGGTCTGTGAATAATCCGCGACAAAATCAAGAAGTGAGACCTCAAGGAAGGAAATCGTTTAGTGTGTGGGTGGGAATGTGGCGTAACAAAATCATTGGCCCATTTTTTTTGGATGGTCACCTCACATCTCAAAAATATATAGATTTGATAGAGCAAGAAATAATGGATGCCTTATCGGACGAACCATTAGAGGTACTAAGAAATTTATGGTGGCAACAAGATGGCGCTCCTCCCCATAATGGAAGAGGAGTAACAGAGATTCTCAATAATTTATTTCCGGGTAAATGGATTGGGAATCAAGGGGTTGTACGCTGGCCAGCAAGAAGTCCGGACTTAAACCCCTTAGATAACTATCTCTGGGGTTTTTTGCGAAATCGATTATATCAGAATTTGCCCGAAAATATCGAAGAATTGCGTCATAATCTAGTGCGAGAAATAAGAGCTATACGAGCAAGAACCATTCAACGCGCAATTTACAAAATTAATCGTTTAACCCAGAAATGCATTGCAGCAAGCGGTTTTCAATTTGACTACTTGTTGTAAATAATGTTTTAATTTGTGTCTGGTTTCGACCACAGAGGGCCCGAACCAAAAACGGAAAAGTGAGGCGAGCCACCCCCTTCCGGCGCAAGTGAGGCACAAACAAACAGGGCGTGTGTGTTAATTTCAATTTGTAAAATTTTTGTAGTTTCTAAATTATTTAGTTTTTAATGAAAATATATTCTTGAAGCTTTCACTGAAAAAAAAAAACATTTTTTTTACCTCTTTAAGAAGAAATTCATGATAAAATCAAATTTCAAATCCATTTACAGACATAAGTTTAAGCAAATAATTTTCTTCTGAGTTTCCTTAAATAAGTAGACCAAATAAAGTTCCACATTTTCATAGCCATTTTTTGTCCTGGTGTCATCAGACTTTTGATCGGACGTTTCGTTCCATGACCATCATGAACAATTTGCACTGATGATGGATTTTCGCCACGAGACGTCAAATAAATGCCAAGTGTGTTATGTCATTGAATTTAGAATTAAAATTAAAGTTGATCAAGCATAAAATGGAATTTTTTGCCTATTTAAAAAAACAAAGTTGATGATGATTGCGAAGAAACGAAACGTCGGATTGAAAATGTAGCAGCGCCATATTGTAAAGCAGAAAAAAAAGACAGTGAGAGTATGGAATTTATTTTGTTATATCACTTCAAATAGAGTCAGAAAAAAATAAAAACGAAATCGCGGATATTCGGTTTTTTTCGAATATCTTCAGAAGGGTTCGGAATTTTGAAACTTTTAAGACGGCATTTTGATTGGCGTGAAATTCCGCAACTTTGCCTTAGTTTAACCGAGTTTGTATCTCTTATAGTTTCAGAGATCCCAATGATACGCCTCGAATTGGGACACCCTGTACATACAACAAAAAATGTATGAAGTATTTACAGAAGAAGGCATGTCCTTCATTTCAGTATCAACAGTTAGTTCGGACATATTGAATGAACAAGGTGAACTTTTGAATCAAGTGTGAGTAGATTATTTATAACTTCCCAAAATTGTATGATTTTGCTAGAAAACAAGAATATAGCCCCAGAAAGATTGATGAACGTAATTTCATTCATTCATTCATTCTAAATGTGGTCCTTCAGGAGTTATCGAAGCCTTTTCGGAATCCTATGCATTTTTTGAATTAACATTATTTCTTAACTGAGATTGAATTCTCGCACATCACTTGGTGAAACATCATAAAGAATAAAGTATAAACTTTGAAATAAAAACACTTGGCTTATGTTCAACAAAATATAAAATATTTAGATACTGTATTTAGTAGTAACGAAAAAAAAAATCATTCATCAAGAATAGTAAAATCCTATTTTCAGATATTAACACTTTTTTCTTAACTTCCATGAACCTACGCACCCCGGTTTTATATACTTTACCAAAAATACATAAAATTGATTGCCCGATGCGTCCAATAGTATCTTATATTAACGCTACTGCGTATAAATTATGTCAGTATTTGAATATGAAATTACCCACCTTAATTCAATTCAATCCGGAGTATAGCATTAAAAATTCTATTCAGTTAGTTAATCATCTTAAGAAAATCAAAATTCCTTTAAATGCTAAATTAATTTCATTTGACTTATCAACTTATTTCCTTCCACGCCAACTCAAGAAGTTAAAAATATTGTTAAGCGATATCTAGAGATGAACCCAAATTTAACTACTCAAGCAGTCAACGAAACAATGTCTGCCTTAAAATTATGTTTGAAACAGAGTTATTTCAAATTTAATAATATAATATACAAACAAGAAGACGGATTGCCCATGGAATCACCGTTATCGCCTTTGTTGAGTGAAATTTTCATGATTAACTTAGAAGAAGAGATTTTCAATGCTGATAATAATTTAATTACTAACGTTTTATTATGGCGGCGTTATGTAGATGATATTTTTTGTATTTGGACCGGTACAGATAGGCAGTTAGATAATTTCCTCAAATATATAAATACTTTCTACAACTCGATTCAATTTACAAAAGAAGTAGAAAACGAAAACGGTACCTTGAATTTCTTAGACGTTCAGATTGCTAGGAATTTGAATTCTCTTACTTTCAACATTTATAGAAAACCAACCTTCACAGATACTTTAATTCACAGCGACAGTAACCAACACATTAAAATAAAACTCAGTGCTTTTCATTCGTTCATACATAGGTTGTTTTCTCGATTCCATTATCGGAAACAAATTTTCAAGCTGAAGTTAATACAATTAAATTATTAGCCATCAATAACGGTTACAATGAAAGTCTTATCGACAAGCTCATTGGGAAAAAACGAATAAAGTATCTGTTGCATTCAATATACCCCACGCAAACTGTTAATGAAGAACAAAAATACTTCCCAATAAATTATGTGCCTAATTTGAGTAGCAAAATTTGTAACAGACTATGGAAAAATAACGTTAAAACAATTTGTACAAATAAAAGAAACTTGGTCAATAATAAAGAAAAATCTAACATCGGAGAAAACAGTGGTATTTACAAAATATTTTGCGACGAATATCCTGCTTTCTACATTGGACAGACAGGAAGGAATATAAATATTCGTGTTGAAGAACATAAAAAGTCAATTTTACAAAACAAAAATACCACTGGCTTCTCTGAACATTGTATAAAATTCAATCACTTCCTGGATTTCAACAAAACCAAATTGTTACATTCAGGTAACAAGGGTAAACGCCTTGACCTTCTTGAAATTCTCGAAATAAGTTCCGCCCTTAATAGTCAATTACCCCTTGTAAACGAACAAATTGATTTTCAGGTATCACCTTTACTTTTGTCTATTTTATAAATTACGATGCAATACTCTCCTGTAGTCAGTCTTGATAATGAGTTCATAACTCGAAACATGTCGACTTTTCGTTACTGCTAAATACAGTATCTAAATATTTTTTATTTTGTGAAACATAAGCCAAGTGTTTTTATTTTAAAGTTTATACTTTATTCTAACATTATTTCATCTAGATGTATGATCTCATATACTTATCTAATATGTTAAACTCTGTTCAATTGTTGTTCCAAGCAGGCTCCTGTCGAATAGCGAATTATTTTGAGAGAAGTTTGTGTTAAATTCGCCCTGCTCTCGTGTTCTAGGATCTGAGAAGTAAAATGAAAAGTTTTACACCTGAAGAAAGATTTAATATAATTTCAACTATTGGAGAGTGTTACGAAAATTGCTTATTAGCGTCGAGGGGTTAAGCGCAAAACTACCCAGATCAAGAGCATTCTAGTGAAAATGTATTTCATAGATTATTAGACAGATTTCGAAGAAGAGAAGGTAGTATTAGATACATTGTTCGAGAGATATAGAAACCAGTTACACATTTTCGAAATGTTGCAATCTGTGATTGAAGATCGAGTATAATCAGAACTATTAAAAAACATAAATATGATCCATATAACATTCATTTGCATCAACAGCTGTATGGAAGGGACTTTGAACTCAGGATAGATTTCTGATTATGGTATCTGGAACGAGTTGGCGAAGAGATTAACTTTCTTGAACATATTTTATTCACATATGAATTACTCTTTCATAACAATGGTCTGATTAATCGACATGAACTTTCATTATTATGTCACCGAAAACTAACATTTATTTTAAACCGTCGATCGCCAGAAGAGGTAGAGTATCAACTCATTTGGTAGATTCAGAGGAGACACCATAATTGGTCCTTATTTCTTTGACGGGCATCTGAATGAAAGGAAATTATCAAGATTGATGAAAACAGAATTTTGGAATCTTCTGGAAAATATTCCTTCGAATGTGAGACAGAAGATGTGGCTACAATTGGATGGTGCTTCGGCACATTTAAGAAGTGTTATTTTAAACGTGTGTTTCTTAGAACTGGCCAGCGAGATCGCCCGATCTTACTCCCTTGGATTTTTTTTAAGGGGATATATCAAGGAAATTGTATACAGAGTACACCACCCATTACTTCTGATGATATGAAATGCCTTCCAAACTGTATATCCAAATATGTTGAAAAATATTAGAAACTCATTCGAGAAAAGAATTAGATGCTGTATTGAAGTAGATGGTGGTCGTGTCGAGCATTTATTACAATTTCTTTAATTTTACCTTAAACTCTAATCTTTCAATATGCTGCAAGGAAACCTGCTACGAGCAAATTAAATATGCTAATAATATTCCAGATTCGATATTCAGTACTGGACATCTGTCGGTAATGTAACTTGATTTAAAAACTCATCGGATTCCGTAAAGGCTGAGTTAACTCCTGAAGCACAAACTTGAACAAGAAATACTACGCTATTCGAGAGGACCCTGCTTGGAACAACAATTAAACAGAATTTAATGTATTACTTAAGTACATGTCATCATGGTACTAAATGAAATAATGCTAATTCAAAAAATTCATACAATTCCGAAAAGATATATATATAATATATATATATATATATATATATATATATATATATATATATATATATATATATAAATATATATATATATATATATATATATATTATATATATATATATATCTTTTCTATATATATATATATATAATATATATATATATATATATATGTATATATGTATATATATATATATATATATATATATATATATATATTTATTGTATATGAAGAGTGAGTCAACCTGAATGCCACAGACTCTACTGGCCAAACGGAATGTTTTCTCAGTGAACGGTCTAGGGAAGTATGTCGATCTGAACTACAATTTTGAGACAATGACTTTTATACGATGTATTTCAAAAGAGCGTGACATATCAAAGTTATACTTTTTTGAATGGAACACCATGTATTTCCTTGCATGCTGGTATTCTTTGAGAAAAAATGAGCTAACCCTATATTTGAACTTCAATAACTTTTTTATTTCAAATGGAATGCCCTATATTTTTTCGCATATATATATATATATATATATATATATATATATATATATATATATATATATATATATATATATATATATATATATAGATATATATATATATATATGTTCAGAAAGATTTCCGCGGTCGAAAGTATTTGAAAAACTTGGTTCACGGAATGAATCGCGTAAAAGATTTGAAAAATCTCGACGTTTCGGCTCCTTTTGCGAAGCCATCTTCAGGAGAATTAGAAGGGAAATAATTCAGACTCGTGGCCTCAATCTGCCTACTCCACGAATCGAATTTAGAAGGAATCGGAAACAATACGATTGCGTGGTCTCAACCTGCCTACTCCACTAACCGTATTGCTTCCTGTCAACTCTGAAGTCTCAATCTGCCTACTCTTCAGAGTCAACTGACGGGCCGATCGTCGCGTGGCCGTATTTATAGGGGAGATCTCGTATCAACCAATCGAATCTCCCACCTGAAATAAAAAAGTCTCTAATCCCAAGAGAAAAATCTTCTAGAACCCCTCGAATTTATGGTCTACCCAAAGTTCACAAGCCTAATATTCCACTTCGACCCATTGTCAGCGCTTACAATTGTCCAACACATCCTCTTGCGAAATATCTCGCCAAAACCCTTCAACCCCTTGCCGAACAAACCCAGTCATACGTCAAAAAAAAAACTCTTTTCACTTCATAGAACTCCTTCAAAGTATTGATATTACCCCAACTGATCTCCTTGTTAGTTTTGATATTGTCTCCTTATTTACAAATATCCCCATTGAAGAAACACTTTCCATCCTAGACACGAAACATCAAATATCCCCAGACAACCTATCCCTGATCAAACACTGCATGGCCAACACTTATTTCATCTTTCAAGGCAATTTCTTCAGACAAATCAAGGGAGCCCCAATGGGATCCCCTCTCTCCCCCATCATAGCCAACATTTTCATGGAACATTTCGAAACCCAAGCTCTCTCGTCATTCGACCTTAAACCATCATGCTGGCTACGTTATGTAGACGATGTCTTTGCGATCTGGCCCCATGGCGAAGACTCGTTGCTCCACTTCTTGAATCATTTGAATGGCATACATCCAAGTATCCAATTCACAATGGAAGTGGAAAACGATGGGTCTCTGCCATTCCTCGATGTCATGATCAAAAAACTTCCATCCCAAGGCTTCTCCTATTCAGTTTATCGTAAACCCACTCATAGAAACCGCTATCTGAATGCCCAGTCTCACCACCATCCTTCTCAACTTAACTCTGTAGTTAATACCCTAATCTACCGTTCCATTCGACTATCTGACGACGAACAGCGTGCATCAGAACTCAAAACTCTAAAACATATATTATTACGGAACGGTTACAACACATATCAAATCGACAAGAGCATACGCAAACACACAAATATCACCCCACCTCTACCACCTTCCAATCCCACTGAACAAGAATCTACACCTAAATTATTTATTCCTTACATCAAAGGAGTAACAGATAAGATCGCAAGATCTCTCAAAAACACAAACATCAAAACAATATTCACTACTCAACAAAAACTCTCCCATCTGGTCAGATCCGTCAAGGATAAAATTCCTAACGAAAATCACGGTGTTTATGAGATTCCCTGTTCCAATTGTCCTCGTTCCTATATAGGACAAACGAACCGACGAATTCAGGTCCGTGCCAAGGAACATTCACTTTCGGTAAGACACTCAGATATCGCCAACGCCCTTTCCCAACATCACACCCAAACAGGCCACATTATCGATTTCCCCAATACAAGAACTATTGCTCCCATCCGATCTTTCAAATCCCGAATTATCCGTGAAGCTGTAGAAATAGAAAAACGTCCAAATTGTTTGAACACCAGAGATGACAGTCACAGACTCCCATCAGCATGGAAACCACTTCTCAGTGGTCGCCATGTAACGCCCAATCAGAGTGCATCCCGCACTGATGAGCGTGAGTACCCACCCCCCTCCCCTATAAATACGGCCACGCGACGATCGGCCCGTCAGTTGACTCTGAAGAGTAGGCAGATTGAGACTTCAGAGTTGACAGGAAGCAATACGGTTAGTGGAGTAGGCAGGTTGAGACCACGCAATCGTATTGTTTCCGATTCCTCCTAAATTCGATTCGTGGAGTAGGCAGATTGAGGCCACGAGTCTGAATTATTTCCCTTCTAATTCTCCTGAAGATGGCTTCGCAAAAGGAGCCGAAACGTCGAGATTTTTCAAATCTTTTACGCGGTTCATTCCGTGAACCAAGTTTTTCATATATATATATATATATATATATATATGTATTATATATTTATATATATAATATATAATATATATATATATATATATATATATATATATATATATATATATATATATATATATATATAAACTTTTTGATAATTATTAGCAATAACAGGCTTGGTGAATCTCAAAATACTCGATTTTATTAAAGAGTTGACGTTTTGCCATGATATTCGTGGCTTTTTCAAAACTTTTGCAAAATTGAAATTTCTCTGACATTAATTGATTTGAAAAAATTTGAATATCTAAAAAAGACTACTATGTTTCATCAAATTTTTTCGGCTGTAGCCATTCTCTGTTATTCATTACGTGCTATTCAGTCCGAAATTAACATTCAAATCTGTTTTTATTAGATGGTAAGGGAAATTACAGAAACCTTTACCTACGTAATGTTCGAAATAGGTTCAAATTATTTTGATTTTGAAAAGTCAAAGAATAGGGTACTATTTATCTTTTTTTCAAAATTTTTTTATTACGGCTGTGGCCGTCTTTTGTTACTAATTACGTGCTATTTAGTCCAATATCAACAGTCAGGTCTGTTGATATCAGATGGAAAGGGAACCACAGAAACCTTCACCCACGTTATGTCCAATATAGGTTTAAAATATTTGATTGTTGTCTTTAAAAAGAAATAACTTGTAATTTTGGAGATCACATGTTCTAAACTATACTTTCTTTTTAGAAATATTGAAAATTCTAGATGTTTAGATTTTGTCCAAGAAGATGAGTTGTTATGGTTAGAGTTTGTTTGTTGAATTATTTTGTTTTGATTTATGTTGTTTCTTAGAAAAATTAAAGAATTAAATCTGCGTATATTGAACTTAAATATTTTATATATTATGTTTTATCATTTACGACTTTATTCGAATTTTTTTGAATATGTAACATTTCTAAAATTTCTCTGCGTTTTTGATCTATTTCTAAAATTTTTGTGCTATTAAAGTTGAAACTATGATTCTCATTGTCTTGATTAGTGCTGTGGTTTGTGTTTTGTTATATTTTTGTGCTTTTAATCTTTCTCCTACATTTTGAAAAGTTTGTCCTTTATATGACTTATTACAATTATCACAGGGTATATTATAAACAACATGAGATTTTTGTAGAATTTTTTTTGTTGATTTTTTCTTTTTCTGACGATTCTAATGTGTTGTAAAGTTTATGAATTCTATTTTTAGTGATTTTCTGTATAAGTTTGATTGGGTAATCGTTTTTTATGAGCAATTCATGTGAATCTTGTAATGTTTCATGTCTGTGTGTAGGTGAAGTAAGTTTAAGTGCTTTGTCTATATATCCGATAATTAAACTCTTCTTTTGTGACAAATGATGTGTACTGTTGTAGTTTAATATTCTTTGTGAAAAAATTTCTTTTCTATGCCATTTTGTGATAATTTCATTGTTTTTGTGTATGAGAGTCATATCAAAAAAATTTAATGTATTGTTTGTTTCTTTTTCTAGAATAAATTGTGATTTTCTATTAAAGTCTTTGAATTTTTTAGGAATATCATCAATAAAATCTTCCGATGTTATTATAAGGCAATCATCAACATACCTTTTGAAAGTTATACACCATCAATTTGTTAGTAGAAGTTATTTTCATATTGAAAATAGTTCGTACCAAGTGCAAATTGAATTGCTTCTATAAAATCGGTTTTAGGAATATTTGTATAATTTTTGATAATATTCCATTTATCATTATTTTTTATTGGAACCAAAGAATTCTGAATATTGGTATAAAGGGGAACATCTAATGAAAAAAATTTGTAATTGTTAGTTAGTTTCAAAGTTTTAAGATGGTCTACTAGATCGAGATAATTTTTGATATAATAGGGATTTCAAATAAAGTCGTAAATGATAGAACAGATATAAAACATTTAAGTTCAATATACGCAGATTTTATTCTTTAATTTTTCTAAGAAACAACATAAATCAAAACAAAAAAATTCAACAAACAAACTCTAACCATAAAAACTCATCTTCTTAGACAAAATCTAAACATCTATAATTTTCAATTTCTCTAAAAAGAAAGTAGAGTTTATAACCTGTGATCTCCAAAATTAAAAGAAATGTCTTTTTAAAGACAACAATCAAATATGTTAAACCTATTTTGTACATTACGTGGGCGAAGGTTTCTGTGGTTTCCTTCCCATCTTATTAGATAGGAAGGGAACCACAGAAACCTATCTATTGATATTGGACTAAATAGCACGTAATTAATAACTTAAGACGGCCACAGCCATAACAAAAAAACTTTGAAGAAAAGATAAAAGTACTCTATTCTTTGACTTTTAAAAATCAAAATAATTTGAACCTATTTCGAACATTACGTGGGTAAAGGTTTCTGTGGTTTTCCTTACCATCTAATAACAACAGATTTTTTTCAGCCACAGCCGAAAAATTTTGATTGAAACATAGTAGTCTCTTTTAACTATTCAAATTTTTTCAAATCAATAAATGTCAAAGAAATTTCAATTTTTCAAAAGTTTTGAAAAAGCCACGAATGTCGTGGCGAAACGTCAACTTTTTAATAAAATCGAATTTTTTGAGATTCACCAAGCCTGTTATTGCTAATAATTATTATCAAAAAGTTAAAAAGAGTTAACAGGCACTAACATTTCAAATATATATATATATATATATATATTTATATATACATACATACATACATATATATATATATATATATATATATATATATATATATATATATATATATATATATATATATATAATATATATATATATATATATATATATATATATATATATATATATATATACACATATATATATATATATATATATATATATATACATATATATATATATATATATATATATATTGCTATGGTTTTATTTATTTTCAATATTAAAATTAAAATATATGGTACAATATTAAATGAGATTGATCAAGAAAAGGAAAACTTCAATGAATTAAAATAGAGATTAGTAAATAATAACTCAATAAATGTGAATTTGAATAATTAAAATGGAATCACAATGATGACAAATGTAAATGTATGATTTATAAATGATCAAGAATAATTTCAAAATCAATAATATATGAAAAACTCTTGTAGAATGTCAGAAACTTAAAATGTCATTAATCGTTGGAAGTAAATATCAAGTAAATCAATAGAAATTTATGAAATATTAGAAATATAGGAGAATACAAGTAATAAAGTCTTTGTAGGTATTAAGTGGAAGAAATTAATTCAATATAACAGACTTAATTTATGTAGAATACATATAATAGTGGAAATTTATGTATCGTAGAATCAGCTAAATTTGGATATCAAATAATAAGTAAATTTCAAGTCATTGAAAATAGTTAATCATATATAGAGATATAAAAAGAGATTATTTAACTGTTTTATATATAAAATTATTGTAGAATAAGGTAATAAAGTAGAATTTCAAGGTTGAATCAGAAAATATAAATATCGAAATGTCAAATTTTTCAAGAATAAATAATAACTGAATTAATGGACAGAATATTGAAAATTTTAGTACAAAATGATCAGAATATTTTGTAGATGAGATTAACTAAATAATTTAGGTCCAAAAATATGTTTAAATTGAAATTTTTAGAAAAAAATAATTAAATGTCATTTAATTATTCAAAATAATCAAATTGAAGTACTAAGTTTGAAGAATTTTAAATTATCATAAAGAAGCTGTTATTATTGAAATAATCAATTTCCAAAATTATTGTATATTTAATTATATAGAATGTTATTTAAAAATGTACAGTACCTTTTAGTTTAATTTTTAAAAATGATTAATAATCATAAAAAGGATATTGAGAACATTCTAGAAAGTGTACATCAGGTGATTTGATTTTCAAAAATAAAAAGACATTATAAAGGAAAGTGAATTGCACTTCCGGAGTTCAGTTGATATTTAGCAGCCAAGCCATAAGCATTGTCTTCCTGTACATCGAGTATTCATTTGTTATTGTATCTCCATATTATCTTCGAGAAATATAAAGTGAACTGAAATTATAATTATAAAGTAATAGATAAAAGTACAAGTGAAGCATTTAAAGTACCTGAAGTGAGTTTCAATTATTGATGTAATTTAAACAACAATACAAGAAGAGGCCATCTTTGGATTAATTCGGATTAATTTAACCTTCCTAAAGTCGAGCCGATAAAGAAGAAAATTATTGGATCAACAACAACAAAGAGCATCGATCATCTCATTACAGAACAGCTGATCATCATAGAGAAGTAAAAGTGTCAAGTTTGAAAACAGTGAGTAAATAAATAATTGGCCAATTTTGACATTGATAAATATTTGCAAATGTAAACATTAAAGTGGGAAATATTAAACATAAAAGGTACCATAAATTTAGTTAATAGTTATAATTGTTCTTTATTTGAATTGATGTTGAATTTAAAAGAAGAAGTGTTAATAAAATTGTTAAACTAGAAAATTTTTGAATTATTGAAGTTTTCAATTAATTAGAGTTCATTTAAAGAAAGAGAACCTTCCCTGAGAATATAGAGTCAATACAAAATAAAAATTAAATTAATAATAAATTAAATCATACAAATTAAAAATTTGAATTCATAATATATTGGCACCATAAAGTGGGCTAATATAAAATTAGTAAATTCATAATAATTGGCGCAACCAACGTGAGGCTCGAAAAACGAGAAATTATATTTGTAAATTAAATAATTTTTTTTTTGAATTGTATTAAAGTAGAATATAAATATAAGGATGACTAGTAACATGGTATTAAGAAATAAAAAAGGTGAAGAGAGGGTGAATGAGGATGAGTTAGAAATGAATATTAGTGTAGAGCAAATTACTGAAAATTTAGTTGAATGTGTAGATATGAATGAGGAGGAGAAAGTAGAAAAAGAAAATCAAGTATTTATAAGAATAGATTCAGAGGAAAGACAAAAAAAAGTTGAAAAATCAGAGGATTCAAGTTCAGAAATTATGGCTTTTATGATGAAGATGAATATGGAGATGAATAAAAATATGAATAGTATAAATCAGAATATGAATGATAAATTTGAAAAACAAGATAAGAGTATGAATGCAAGATTTGAAGGTATGAATGATAAATTAGAAAATATGAACCAAAGATTTGAAAACATGGATGAAAAATTGAATATGGTTATACAAGATATGAAAGATAATGTGAATGAGAAAATAGATATACATATTAATGAGATAGGTGATAAATTAGAAAATATGAATGAGAAATTTGAGGAACTAGGAAAAAATAAAAATTCAATAGTAGTATTTGAAACGAAGGATGAAAAGAATAATGTAGAAATTCATAATTTAACTGATAGTGTAATTGATGAAACACATGTTAAAAAAGAAATTGATATAGTAATAATAACTGAAGTAAGTATTCATCAAAATATTAATGTACAAACAACAGAAATAACTGGGAAAATGGAGGTTGAACAATTTAATTTAAAAAATAACGAAATAGAAATTGAAAATAATATAATATGTGTAGAAAATCAATGTATGGGGAAGATTAATAATTTTACCAATAAACATGAAAGTTATATGGAAATTTACAAGCAATTTAAAATACAATTTATTGAATATTTCTGGGGAAACAATTTAAATTACAAATACAAATTGGAACAAATTTTGGGGAAAAATCAAAATGAACAAAGGTTAAGATTGGGAAATAAGATAATATTATCATCAAAGTGGTATAAAAGAGTAGATATAGGAAATTATAAATATACTAAACATTATAATAAAAGATATACAAGATATATTAAACAGAAACAAAAGAACTGGATAGAAAGAGTAAATAGAACAGGGAGTGCCACTTTTTAGTAAAAGTAGGATAGAAGGTGTATATAGAATAGTTGTAAGTAAATTATAAATAAAGTTAATAAAAATAAATAATAAAATAGAAACAATAAGTTCATTAATGATTTTAAATCAAAAGAACAGGATAGAAAGAGTAAATAGAACAGGGAGTGTGTACAATTTTGATTTCCATGTATCTTAAGAAATAATTGTAAATGCGGCAACGTCGCTAAAAATAACGAAACCTAAAAGGGATTTTATACCTCAGTTCTGCTTCAGATTTGCGCCAAGCAACTATTAACAAATACAGTCCGCTAAACAAAATTCTATGTTTTAATCTATTACCTATTTGAGTCAGCATATTAAACACAATTTTGGTCCTACGAGTCGGATGTATCAAGAAGTAAATAAAAAGTTATTATTACATAAATAGTTATCTAGTTTGTTCAAGAAAACATCAAGAAATCTCCAGAACAACACGTGTTCATTGGCGCCGAGGCAGTCGACCAGCTAAGCAGCGACTTTGTGATCTACCTGTTCAATCAACTTCGGCAGTCAGCAAGGATTTGGGTGATTGGACTAAACCATTATTCTATTTGCAGTTGCAATCCTATTATATAAAGAACCAAGAGGTATTTATATATTCAATTTTCCAATTTATCCATTGGCACGCTACGTATTTTTAAGGTCTGTTTGATATTACTTGTGTAAACTTTATAATTTTCAAAACATATACCAGGTAAACCTATTGTAAAATACCTAGGTATAACACGGTATAACACTCAGATGAACGATTTTTTTTGAATTTTCAATTAAGCTAATCCAGTCAAGTTGGATTTAGTATCATTTGAGAGCATACCTACGTACTTGAATAACCATTGTTTTGGTATAGTTTGGGTTTATTACTATTCATAATCTTATCTCAGCTACGTTCGATATTACGAAATTTACGATAAGATCTATTTTTCTGTTTCATAGTTTGTCCAATTATTTACTATTTAAAATATTATCATGACTGACACGGCCAGTAGTCCTGATAATTCAGCATCCATTATAAGGGATGAATTTAAAAAATTGATAAGAAACAGAGGGAGCATTAAACAAAAATTAACCATTTTAGAAAAATTTGTAGATTCAATAATGAATATACAGGGTTCAGTTAAAAAACTGAGTTTAACTGATGTTGAGTTAAGGTCAAATACAGGGCTTAAATTATTAGAAGAATTCGATAAGGTGCAATCAGAAATTGAATCTTTGTGCGACGAAGAAGATTTAGAGTATCATTACAAGGAACGGGAGGAATTTCAGAATAGATTTTATTCCGCTCAAGATTTCTTATCACAATATATAAATAGTGAACGCAGATCTACTGCCATTGCTGAACACCAAAGTTCATCCTCTTTTGATGTTAATTCCCTCCAACCGCAAGCTCAAGCTTCATCCAATATAAATGATTCCTTACAAAATATTTTGTTGCCTAAATTAAAATTACCTTCATTTTCTGGGGATTATGAGCAGTGGCTCAACTTTAAACTCAATTTTACTTCCATCATATCGAGCAATGTAAGTTTGACAGATTTACAAAAATTCCAATTTTTAAAGGCTTCACTGGAAGGCTTTCCATCCCGATATATTGACGGCCTAGAAGCTTCAGATAAACCATTTGAAAAAGCATGGACCATTTTGTGTGATAAATTTGACAAAAAACAGTTTTTATTAGATACACATTTTCAAAAAATGCTTAAAATTCAACATATTAATAAAGAAAATTTCCATCAGTTTAGAAGCATGTTAGACCAGTTGACAAAATATATTACAGCTATTAAAAGTATAGGTTTAGATTATAAAACTGTGTTAGATAGCCTCATAATTCATTTAATGTCAAATAAATTAGATAAAACTAGTCTACGAGATTTTATGAAAAATAAAGTTGATCTACTTCAATCCTTAGAACACTCCTTTAAATTAACTCAATCAAGTGTGCCACCTGTTCACAATTCTAGAAAATTCGATAGACCTCATAACGGTCCTAGCTATTCTCAGATCCATCTGAGCTTAGATAATTCAAATCGTAATTCTCGACAAAGTAATCTAAATAGCCAAGTAAAATGTAATTTTTGCAAGAAGAACCATCTAATTTATAGCTGTCCAGATTTTCTGTCTTTGCCAATCATGGAAAGGATTGATAATATCAGAAAACTAAAACTATGTCAAAACTGTCTACGTACCGGACATAATCATAACCAGTGCAGGCTGAGATCCTGTATCATTTGTAAGGCACAAAATAAGGATCTCAAACACAATTCTTTAATTCACTTTGATGAAGGTACGAACACTCCGAACGAGCCTTCAAGTAGTGTTGAGGACACACCTCAACACAGTTTTAATTTAATGGTTAAGCCACATGAAAACATACCAACTGAAGTTCTTTTATCAACTATTTTATGCAAGGTTAAAGATATCCACGGTAATTATCACCCATGTAGATTGTTATTAGATTGTGGAGCCCAATCAAATTTAGTTAGCCAAAAATTTTGTGACAGGTTAAAGATTAATTGCACACCCACAAAGTTGTCAATTGTTGGCATTAATCAGATAGTTTCTCAACTTAACAAAAAATGTACTGTGTCTTTATTTTCAAATTCATCTAATTTTCATTGTACAGTTTCTTGCTTTGTTGCCCCTACTATTAGTACTAAAATCCCAACCTATCAGTTCAATACAATCAATTGGAATATCCCGGAAAACATCCAATTAGCAGATCCCAGTTTTTCTGTTCCCGGAAATATTGACATGCTGATAGGGGCAAGTCTATTTTGGGAATTCATACTTGATGGCAAAATTAGACTGGGTAGTAACCTTCCCTCTCCAAAATACCCACTTTGGCTACGTTGTAACAGGGAGTATTCCACTCGATTCCAAATTTTCTATTTGTAACTTTTCCAAGGTCCATATCTCAGAGGACGACCAATTAAAAAGATTTTGGGAACTGGAAGAGGTCAAAGTCTCCACTCTAATCTCAAAAGAGGACCAAGAGTGTGAGGACATTTTCAACAAAACAACGTATAGAAATGAACAAGGTCAATTTGTGGTCCAATTTCCACTCAAACATTCTCCTCGTCTTTTAGGTGACAGCAAAACAACTGCCATAAAAAGGTTCCATTCGCTTGAAAAACGATTTAATGACGAAGATTTCAAGCGTTTATATTTCGAATTTATTAACGAATACGAGTCGTTAGGTCATATGAGCAGAGTTGACAAGGGCGAGAGTTCAAATGCTATTTCCTATTTTTTGCCACAGCATGGCGTATTAAAAGAATCTAGTTTAACTACCAAATTAAGGACCGTGTTCGACGCAAGTTGTGCCAGTTCCACTGGATGGTCCTTAAATGATTTACAGTATGTTGGACCTAAAGTCCAAAATGATATTATAGACATCCTACTTCGCTTTAGAACTTACACATATGTAGTCTCGGCTGATGTGTCCAAAATGTTTAGATGTATCCTAATGAATTCAATTCATAGACCACTTCAACAAATTCTGTGGCGTGAAAATCCAAAAGCAGAGTTCTCAATTTATCAATTAAATACTGTATCGTATGGAACCACGTCCGCTCCCTATTTGTCTATTGCATGTATAAGAAAACTCGCTGCCGAGTATATACACGAGTATCCTACAGCATGTAAGGTTATTTTAAAAGATTTTTATGTAGACGATCTTTTGACAGGATCCAATGATCAACATGAACTTGCAAATTTATGTAAACAAATATATTCTATTTTAGAGTCAGCTCATTTTATTCTGAGAAAATGGATTTCCAATGACACGCAGATTTTATCCAATTTAGAATATTCGAATATTTCCAATGCAGTATTGAATATAGGTAAAAATTTCCTGTAGCGACCTGACGCATCATGTCTCGTGACGGTGTTTTCGTATCTGCCTACCTCTTGGTCTGTAATGGACGTCAAGTGGGCTTCCGGACACGAAGCAAAGTCGACTCCGACAATGTTAGAGTAGGCGAGATCATAGGTTTCGACCCGAGACCAAAGACATCTGATTATTCCAAATTTATTCATTTAAAAGGAGACAGTGCTCTCAATGGATTCGTGATCCCAGACGCCCAACTGTTGGTTGACGTTGACGATTTTTTATCTGGCATCATCAATGGCGTAAAAGTTGCTTATAATGCTAGATTACGAACAGAGCGAGAAAGTATTAGCAACGGTAAAAATCATACTATTTTCTCTACGGAACGTACCGTGTTTACGAAGATGGGAGCCGTCAAAGACGATGATCTGAATGACATTCGTCAAGTGACAGGTCTCGCAGATTGGAAAATCCCAAACAGAAAGAATTCTAAAAGTATCAAACAACAAGTCGCGAAGCCGACTCCTGCGGCCGCAAAGCCCCAACATTCGATGCAATACACTAAACCCATCGGAAAATCACCAAAGGGTAGTCCTAAAGTTGCCGATGCAACCATGTCTGTGACAAAGCTAGATAAGGAATTGACGAATTCAGAAAACGTGAATTCTACACCTTCGCTAGCCGCGTCTCGACGTAGCAGTATCTCCAGCCCCGGGAGACTGCGACCAGAATTAGAGAAATATGGAACTATAGTTTATGAGAATATTTCCCTATTCGATGCAGAGGCGGACGTTTTGATGCATAGCATTAGCGCGGATTATTCTCTATCTAAGGGAATCGCGCAAACGTTCGACGATAAATTTAACGATCGTGCAAAAATATGTAATATCGGGGATGGCGACTGTCCTGACGCCATATTGCTGAATCCGGATCGTGACTCAATGACGTTTAGATGCGCGTTAGTTACCAAGAGGCAAAAACATGAAAAGTCTACTTTAATTAACATAACTAGAGCATTGAAGTTAGCAGTGAGTGTGCTGAGAAGCAACAATTTACGCTCTATCGCGATGCCTAGAATAGAGTGCGGTTTGAATCGGCATAGTTGGGAAGAGATTAAGCCCTTAATAAAGAAATTCCTGGTCAACGAGGGATTTGAAATTATTGTATGCGATAATGATAATAATAACAACAAAAAAGAAGAAGAGGAATCAGTTGAGTGTAGCGTGGATGCGTCCTCCACACTGATCGAGGTATCTACGCCAGACATTCAATTGTACAAATATGCTGACGATGTTACGGCCATTGATAGCCTCGTCAGTATCAACATACTGAGAAAGAAACTATACGCCGTAGAAATAGAATGCGTTTCCGTTGAAGATGACTTGCAACATATCAGCTCATTCAAATTATCAAGAATTCAACATGTCCAAAAATTGACTCAACAGCTCTGGGCACATTTTTCGAAACAGTATATATCGCAACTACATACCCAATATAAATGGAAGACACCACCTACAGATGTCAATCAATTAAAACATCCAAATGAAGTGTTTTGAGATCAGTGCGCCACTTGTGCAAGTTACCATTACAAGACGAAACAGACAATTGAACTGTTATTAAAAGTTTAATGATAATTTATAGTTATATTTGTTATATTTGCAATGAATGTTTAATTTTATGTTTAACAATCATATTATTTTTGAAGGTACCCTTCAAAGGGGGGAGTATGTACAATTTTGATTTCCATGTATCTTAAGAAATAATTGTAAATGCGGCAACGTCGCTAAAAATAACGAAACCTAAAAGGGATTTTATACCTCAGTTCTGTTTCAGATTTGCGCCAAGCAACTATTAACAAATACAGTCCGCTAAACAAAATTCTATGTTTTAATCTATTACCTATTTGAGTCAGCATATTAAACAGAGTGCCACTTTTTATTAAAAGAGTAGGAAAGTTTGGAATAGATAATTAAAATTGTAAATAATTTATTAAGTTAATTGAATGAATGAAGAAGAATACATGATATGATAGATAAATAAATGGTTATGAATATTAAATTAATAATTATGAATCAAATAAGTAAATAGTCCAAATTTAAAATTAAAATTTTGTGAGTACATATGAACATAAAGTAAGATCAATAATAGTAAATTTAATGGGTAATAGTATATCAATGCAAACAGAAATAAGGAATATTATAAGATCGTAGAAATATATAAGAAATAGCATATATAAAGCAAAGTGAAAATGTATAGAGATTATAGACAGGTTATAGGAACGAAAGTAAGGATGGGGAGGAAATATGTAAGGTATAATGATATATATAAATATATGAAAATAGGTATAAATAAGTCTACCGAAAGTGGAGACAAAGAAATTATGAATTAAAATGTGGTGAATCTACCGAAATATGGGGACACACATATATAAGAAAAATGTATTATGTTAACCGAAAGTGGTGACAAATATAAAATGATAGGGGTATAAAATGGCTTAGATAACGATAATAAGAAATCGCTAAGACCAAAAATAATAAATATTAATATATATGAATTTACGTAGTAAATATAATCCTATTCCTTACTAGAAGTGCAAAGAAATATAGAAATGATAATAAATAAAATACAGAATGAAATAATAACAACTTTATATATATCTATTTGCAGAATACAATTATAAACAAAGACAGTAATTTAATTTAGAAAATATTGATGAAATATACTATTCCTACAAAAATGTATATTAGATAATTATTATATATTTTATTAACATTACAAACAAATATTTTTTATAAAGGTCCTTCAAATGGAAAGAATTAACAGTAAGTCCATATGAAATAGAAAATGAAAAACCAGAGAATAGTTATTTATTAAAAGAAATAAATACAGGGAAAATAAAAGGTGTGTATAATATAGAGAGTATATATGAATATAAAATGAATGAATGAATGATAGAGAATAATTGAAAAGAGAAAATGAATATGTGAGAATTTAAAATATGAATATCATGTTATGGTTACGTTATATTTAGTTATGTTATTGTTAAAAGTTATAAATATTAGATGATAAGAAAATTCAACATTGAATTATTATAAATATTGAATTTAAATAAGTTCAATGTAAATTTTGGGGATTTGCTATGGTTTTATTTATTTGCAATATTAATATTAAAATATATGGTACAATATTAAATGAGATTGATCAAGAAAAGGAAAACTTCAATGAATTAAAATAGAGATTAGTAAATAATAACTCAATAAATGTGAATTTAAATAATTAAAATGGAATCACAATGATGACAAATGTAAATGTATGATTTATAAATGATCAAGAATAATTTTAAAATCAATAATATATGAAAAACTCTTGTTGAATGTCAGAAACTTAAAATGTCATTAATCGTTGGAAGTAAATATCAAGTAAATCAATAGAAATTTATGAAATATTAGAAATATAGGAGGATACAAGTAATAAAATCTTTGTAGGTATTAATTGGAAGAAATTAATACAATATAACAGACTTAATTTATGTAGAATACATATAATAGTGGAAATTTATGTATCGTAGAATCAGCTAAATTTGGATATCAAATAAGTAAATTTCAAGTCATTGAAAATAGTTAATCATATATAGAGATATAAAAAGAGATTATTTAACTGTTTTATATATAAAATGATTGTAGAATAAGGTAATAAAGTAGAATTTCAAGGTAGAATCCGAAATTATAAATATCGAAATGTCAAATTTTTCAAGAATAAATAATAACTGAATTAATGGACAGAATATTGAAAATTTTAGTACAAAATGATCAGAATATTTTGTAGATGAGATTAACTAAATAATTTAGGTCCAAAAATATGTTTTAATTGAAATTTTTAGAAAAAAATAATTAAATGTCATTTAATTATTCAAAATAATCAAATTGAAGTACTAAGTTTGAAGAATTTTAAATTATTATAAAGAAGCTGTTATTATTGAAATAATCAATTTCCAAAATTATTGTATATTTAATTAAATAGAATGGTATTTGAAAATGTACAGTACCTTTTAGTTTAATTTTTAAAAATGATCAATAATCATAAAAAGGATATTGAGAACATTCTAGAAAGTGTACATCAGGTGATTTGATTTTCAAAAATAAAAAGACATTATAAAGGAAAGTGAATTGCACTTCCGGAGTTCAGTTGATATTTAGCAGCCAAGCCATAAGCATTGTCTTCCTGTACATCGAGTATTCATTTGTTATTGTATCTCCATATTATCTTCGAGAAATATAAAGTGAACTGAAATTATAATTATAAAGTAATAGATAAAAGTACAAGTGAAGCATTTAAAGTACCTGAAGTGAGTTTCAATTATTGATGTAATTTAAACAACAATACAAGAAGAGGCCATCTTTGGATTAATTCGGATTAATTTAACCTTCCTAAAGTCGAGCCGATAAAGAAGAAAATTATTGGATCAACAACAACAAAGAGCATCGATCATCTCATTACAGAACAGCTGATCATCATAGAGAAGTAAAAGTGTCAAGTTTGAAAACAGTGAGTAAATAAATAATTGGCCAATTTTGACATTGATAAATATTTGCAAATATAAACATTAAAGGGGGAAATATTAAACATAAAATGTACCATAAAATTAGTTAATAGTTATAATTGTTCTTTATTTGAATTGATGTTGAATTTAAAAGAAGAAGTGTTAATAAAATTGTTAAACTAGAAAATTTTTGAATTATTGAAGTTTTCAATTAATTAGAGTTCATTTAAAGAAAGAGAACCTTCCCTGAGAATATAGAGTCAATACAAAATAAAAATTAAATTAATAATAAATTACATACAAATTAAAAATTTGAATTCATAATATATTGGCACCATAAAGTGGGCTAATATAAAATTAGTAAATTCATAATAATATATATATATATATATATATATATATATATATATATATATATATATATATATATATATATATATATATATATATCGACTGAAGTCCAAAATAACATACGAAATAGGTTGACACACACACTTACAACATTCCACAATAACATCAAGAACACAAAATTCATATCACAAAATGCAAGAAATATTACAGGATACACAAACATACAAGAAAATAGAACGGGATCTTACGAAAACCATAAAAAATGAGAACAACAAAATTGTGAAACAAGGGCCACAACTAAATTATATATCTCCAATGATAAGCAAACAACTGACAATACACAATAGCCTACTACCAAAAATCTACGGCCTCCCAAAAGTACACAAAGATAATATACCGCTGAGACCAATAGTTTCATGCATTCAATCACCACTCTATCAACTGTTCAAATACATATCAAAAATATTATAAATAATGTTACGTAGCAGATTGTTATGACTAGACTGTTATGACTGGATTGTAATGACTGGGTTGACGGGATAAAGCTTAGTCATCTAGCACGTAATAAGGAACATTATGATTGAGAATGTAGAAGAGAGCGGTTGTTAAATTTGTATAATATTGTTACGAGCTAAATAAGTATTTTGATTAGTGGGTTATTTTGTGATTTGGATTATTATATTAACTGTTAAGTTAATCTGGAGTTTCATTATATATCAGAAGCGAGATATCTCACGTTCATTATGGGAAAATCGAAGAGAAGGCGTCGAAATTCTACAAGTACATCCAGTTCTTCCAGTGACTCATGTAATGCTCGCAAACAGGTGAAAAAATTAAAGAAACAGCTGAGAAGAAGTGATAAGTTAAGGGAGAAACAAACTGTAAGTACTTCTTATGCTAGCTAGTGTCGATGAGTCACTGATACCTTTATTCGATGCTTCCAACGAAAACATCTCCACAAAAGAATGGATAAATAAAGTGGACTCGCTTAGTGAGATATACAGGTGGGACAATAAATTAATAATAAAACTTGCTACGGCCAGACTAAGGGGTAATGCTAGAAAATGGTACGATTCATTGAAGGAACAATGTAACCACTGGGAACAAATGAAAGTTTTATTATTAGAGACATTCCATTGTTGTAATAAGTTTGGAAATTTGTTTTTAGAGGCTGCAAATTACGTTCACATGCCTAATCAAAAATTGAGTGACTATTGTTTCGAAAAATTAACAAAATTACGCAAGTTAAATTTAGATATTAGTGACGAAAACGTGATAGATTGTATTATTGAGGGCATTAGTAATGAACACATAAAATTATTTGCCAGAGCAGCAAATTTTAAATCAGTAGGTCTCTTGGCCAATTATTTGGATCATGCTAATAATACTTTCCGACCTTTTAAAAAGAATATTTTCATTTGCAATGCCCCCGGACCGTCAAAGGCGTCACAAGAATTCAAACAGGAGGGTAGTGAAATGAAAAACAAAATTAAATTTTCCTCTAGCAGTAACAAGGTATGTTATAATTGCAGAGGGCCGCACATTGTCAAGGATTGCCCTAAAATTATTATTAAATGTGAAATATGTAATAAGTTAGGTCATAACAGAGATCAGTGTTTTCGTAATAAAAACAAAACGCAAAAGGTGAATATGGTAGAATTTTCTAAAAGGAATATTTATGCAAAAGATATTCATGTTAACGGGATATTAATTGAGAATTGCTTAGTAGACACAGGCAGTTCTTGCACCCTAATGAAAAAATCCATTGCTGACAAGCTGAAAATTAATAATGTTTCACTGGATAACTCTAGTGTTTTTGAAAAGCTTCATGGGTAATTATATTTCATGTAATACGGTATGTGAGGCTAATGTGAAAATTGATGATTCTTTAGGAAATGTTAGTGCCTTTATAATTGATGATGATTGTTTATCTTACAATATGATAATCGGTTGTGACTACTTGAATCAACCTCAAGTAGCGATGTTCAAATGCAACGAAATATTCTGGCTCAAAAACAGTTCAAAATATTTCAGTGAGCCCTCTTACGTTGAATATGATAAATTTTGGTGATATTAATAATGAAGAGAAAGGTCAAGCATTTTCGTTATTATGTAATTATAGAGATAGAATTTCATTTAGTTTGAAGGATTTGGGTAAAACAGATATGGTTAAAATGCATATTACTTGTACTTCCAATGAACCTATTGTGTATAACCCGTATCGTATGTCTGTTCATGAAAAAGAAATTCTCGATGGTCTATTACAAGAACTTTTAAGTAATGGAATTATAAGAGAGTCCGAGTCAGCACCGGCTGTTTTTCAACGGCTCATCAATACCGCTTTCAGGGGATACTTGAATTCAATTGTCTTCGCATATTTAGATGATCTAATAATTCCAGCTCGTAGCGTGGAACAAGCTTTATTTCGGTTAAGAATTGTGCTAGACATATTGAGACAACGAAATCTTATACTTAAATTGGGTAAGTGTAACTTTTTCCAATCTAAGATCACATATTTGGGTCGGGAAATTAGCGAGTTGGGAGTACAGCCAGGTAGAGAGAAAATCAAAGCTGTTATGGAATTGAAAGAGCCAACTTGTGTAAAGGAAGTCAGACAATTTTTGGGCCTATCGGGATATTTTCGAAAGTACGTCCGAAATTATGGCACGTTAATGGAACCTATTACGAGGCTTCTGAAAAAGGACGCCCCATTTACTTGGACCAACGAACAACAAGAGGCGTTTAGAAAAGTAAAGTCCATTTTTAAATCACGTCCTGTACTTACTATATTCGATCCTAAACTCAAAACAGAGTTGCATACGGATGCCAGTAGCTTGGGCTATGGTGCTATGTTAATTCAAATGAATAATGGAAAGCAACAAGTTGTAGGTTATTATAGTAAGCAAACAAGTCCCGAACAACGACGATATCATTCGTATGAACTGGAAACACTGGCGGTAGTGCTGGCATTGCAACATTTTAGAGTATATCTGCTAGGTATTGAATTTATTATTGTTACCGACTGTAGTGCACTACGTTCAGCGTTTGCGAAAAGGGACATGTTACCACGAGTGGGTAGATGGTGGCTCCAAGTACAAGATTATAATTTCTCCATTATCCATAGACCAGGGATAAGAATGGGTCATGTAGATGCTCTGAGTCGTAGTCCTATTGTCGAATACTTGGATGTATCAACGATTGACGTCACAGAAGCAGATTTGGTATTAACGGCTCAAATTCAAGACGATCAACTAGTCATGATCCGTAATATATTGAAAGAAGGTGTCAATAACAGGACTACCAAGCAATACTTTGAGAAGTATGAACTGCTGAATGAAAAGGTCTATAGAAAAATGGAAGATGGAAAGTTGTTGTGGGTTGTACCTAAATCATGTAGATGGCAGATATGCAGGTTGTGCCACGATGAAGGTGGTCACTTTGGTGTTGAGAAAACATTGCGAAAAATAGCCGAGAATTATTGGTTTCCGCAAGCAAGAAGATTTGTCACAAAATATATACAATCTTGTCTTCCCTGTCTCTACTATAAGCGAGCGAGTGGCAAAAAGGAAGGTTACTTACATCCTATAGAGAAGGTGTCCGTTCCTTATTACACTATTCATATTGATCATTTGGGACCATTTCTAAAGAGTAAACAGAACAACAAGTATCTTTTAGTCATCGTTGACGGATTCACAAAATTCTGTTTCATTGAAGCCGTGAAGGACGTTTTCACCAGGCCCGTGATTAATGCGTTACGTAATATTATGTACATTTTCGGCGCCCCCACTAGAATCATATCGGATAGGGGAGCTGCGTTCACCTCTTCGACTTTCAATAAATTTTGCGAAACACATGGAGTAAAGCATATACTGAATGCTGTAGCTACTCCGAGGGCCAATGGACAATGTGAACGGTATAACCGAACAATATTGAATGCACTTTCATGTACGGACTATTATTTCAAATAAACTAACAAAAGATCAAAGGAAACAAAAGGAAAGGTTTGATAAAATCAGAAAACCTGCTAAGGTATATAGTGAAGGCGAAGTAGTCATGGTCATGAAAACGGATTCCCCTTGTACAGGGACAAGTAAAAAGTTACTGCCCAAGTTCAAAGGACCGTTTAAAGTGACAAAAGTTCTGTTGAACGATAGATATGAGGTTCAAGATATGAGAGAAGGTACTAACAGGGCGAAAACAGTTGTTGCTGCCGACAAGATCATTCTTAAAGATGAGAATTGACTGCGTTACTATTAAGTTATGGACTAATGGTGAGTCATGATGAGATAAGTACGTACTATGATGTACTAGGCTCACATGATATGCACTAAGGTCACCAAAGAACTAATAGTGAATCATATGAGATAAGTACGTACTATGAGGTACTAGGCTCACATGATATGCACTAAGGTCGCCAAAGAACTAATAGTGAATCATATGAGATAAGTACGTATTATGAGGTACTAGGCTCACATGATATGCACTAAGGTCACCAAGGGCTAATGGTGGATCATATGAGATGAGTACGTACTCAGAAGTGCTAGGCTCAATGATATGCACCAATGTCGTTAAGAGTACACAGTGTGGTATTCGAGGCGAGTACATATGATGAACCTGAAGGGGAATCTGAGACAGATTCAGGGAGGATGGCCGAATGTTACGTAGCAGATTGTTATGACTAGACTGTTATGACTGGATTGTAATGACTGGGTTGACGGGATAAAGCTTAGTCATCTAGCACGTAATAAGGAACATTATGATTGAGAATGTAGAAGAGAGCGGTTGTTAAATTTGTATAATATTGTTACGAGCTAAATAAGTATTTTGATTAGTGGGTTATTTTGTGATTTGGATTATTATATTAACTGTTAAGTGAATCTGGAGTTTCATTATAATAACAATGCATACCACATAAAAAATTCTGTTCACCTGAAGGAACATCTAGAAGGAAAAAAAAAGCAATGAACCATGAACCGTGCTGGTTTATTGTCATGATAATTTTTCATTTAAGACAAATTTCTTTCAATCAGTTGAAATTACAGATAATACTGATTTGATGAAATCATTTCTTGTGAAAAATAATATTTCAATAGAATGTATTTTAATATATTCGACTGATACTACAAATGTAATGTTTGGTGAGTTCCATTCATTATAAAGATGCCACCTGGTACATCTTGCAACATCACATGCATGTCTCAAATTACCTAGATCTGTGAATGATTCACTAAGAAATATTGGTGCTCACTTTTCTCGTAGTCTTAAAAGTCAAGAAATTTTTGAGGAATCTCAGAAGTTCTTTGAAACAGACTTACATAAAATTTTATTACCCAGTACAACAAGGTGATTGAGTTTGAAGGATTGTGTAGACAGAGTTTTGGAACAATACCATCCTTTAAAATAATATTTTATTAAGTCACTTGCTACAAATTCCTCATAAACAGTCCAGAAACTGATAAATACTATGAATATCTTCTTGTCTTTAATATATTTAGAATTCATGAGCTATGTATTAGAATTAACCAATGATTTCAATTTGATGTTCTCCTCTGTTAAATAAATTGAAACCTGCTTTAGAAAATCTTGTGAATGTCTTAATTCCTTATTATACGCAGGTGAAATTTGTTAAGAGCAATGATATGTTAAAATTGATCACATGAACTCTAGAAACTTTGTACCCATAGAAAAATTGTATGTAGGACTGGCTGCCCACAATACATTGTCTAATATTGCTAGCAAGGATCTTGATCCAACAGAAAATAAAAATTTTTAGAGAACTTGCCGCCCTTTTTATATTAAGTTGGTTTCTCAAATAAAACCTCGTTTTCCTTTCAAAGATGAAATTTTCGAAATTGTGCCGATAGTCGATCCTAAAGTAAAAGTGATGAAATTATTAATTGTTCTTCCATTTTCGAATGCTTTTGTAGATAGGGTTTAGTGAAATTAATAAAAACTGATCATCGAAATAGGATGAAATCTGAAACATTTAATGGCCTTCTTTTAACTTCCCAAGAAGTAACTAATCCAGTCAACTATGAATCAAGTGAAGCTATTCTGAATAGTAAAATTTGGAACTAATCAAATATTGATAATTTGTGATTGAGGTAATCCGACAGACTAATGATTCTCATGGATGTGATTTTTCTTTATTCTCATTTTAATTTGATGTACTTATATATGATTTATTCATAAGTGTTCCTTTTTCTCATTGTTACCTTACTATTTTTGCTTTTAATTTTAGAATAATTTTATCTTCCTACTCACAATCATACTTTTCGAATGACTTTCAACTTCGAACAATACTTGTTGCAACCTTAATTATACATTATGAAATGTTTTAGTGGAACGCACAATACTTTATATTTCATTTTCTTTCATTCATTACAGTTATTATTTATGCTTTTAATACTACTTTTGTTTACTAATCAACTCTACTCGTGAGATTTTTCTTTTATTTTCCTTTACATCTCCATTAATGTTTTCATTCTTTATTGTCGCCACCTGGGGCGACGCACTTGTGATTCGACTTTAATTCAAGATACTACAACAGTTCATAATTATATGACTAATTATTATTCTTACTTTCTGTGATATATGTTATAATGAATACATGAGGAAAGCACTCACGATGAGTGACGTGACGTAGATACGCCGCACGCCGGCCGAATAAGGGAATTCTGAATATAGACAGCTTATGGGAAAGGTCGTTTCATTTGATTTAACCTATACCACATCACATGGTGCCGAAACCCAAACGAATGGAAGGGGAAAGTGTGAAAAATACGATTGTAAAAGGTAAAACTCCAGATCACAAAGTTAAACTCAGTGAAAAAAAAATAAATAATTTAGTGCTGAATGATATAAGAAAAATAGAGATCAAGAATGGAATTCGAGGCAGCTATAACCTCGATGCAGATGTCAGGCAACCTATACGAGAATTAGAAGTTTTTCATACAAAAATTCAGAAACTATCTACAAGCTTCAGAACTTACCAAGAAACCTGAGATAACTCAATGTGCCCAACTTTTGCAACTGATAGGGGACGCGGACGAAGGATTAAAAATTTATAATACGTTCAAGTTCTCAACTGATGATAAAGATAAGCTGCAGCCTTCAATAGAAAAATTTGAAGCACACTTTAAACCAAAATGTAATGTATCAAACGCAAGATATTGTCTGCTCACTCGAAAGCAAGAAGGTGAAAGCGTAGATAAATTCATTACAAATGTAATAAATAAAGCAAAAAATTGTGAGCTGCAGGATTTGGAGGACAGTCTGATTAAGACATGCATAACTTGTGAGGTTGCAGATGAAAATATTAGACAGCGACTGTTGGAAGAAGATGAGATAAGCTTGGAGAAAGCAATCAATCTTTGAAAGAGCATAGAAAGATCAAAACACCAGTCTGAAAAAATAAGGAAGTCGGAGGAGGTAAATTATATGAAGAAGAAAGAAAACTGCAATAAGAAATACCCAAATGAAGCCCAGTGGAAAGGGAGGAGAGTAAATCCTAATCGAGAACCAACTTGCTCAAGGGCTGGAAGCAGTTCAGAGTGCAGCAGATGTGAAATGGAGCACAGAGGCCAACTCTGCAAAGCATACAAAGCTAAGTGCAAATTTTGTAATAAAATAGGGCATTATGCCGAAATTTGTTTTCAAAAACAAGTAAAATATTTGAATGCAGGTGATTCGGAATCGAATGAATTGTTTTTAGGCTTGGTAAATGCTGAGAATTTAGGAATTCATGATGATTTCATGATAGATTTTAAAGCCAACAATCGTAAATTAAGCTGTAGGTTAGACACAGGGGCAATGGCTAATGTAATATCAATAAATGAATTAAATTCGATAGAAATTAATATTCAAGTACAAAAAACAAATTGCAGATTAACTACTTTTTCAATTGAGATTCATGGGAAAGTGTAATTTAGGATGCAAATATAAAAATTTTATGAACAATATGTTTCATGTGGAGGAAGTTAATTCACCAACAGTAATACTTGTAAAACATTAAAAATATTGAAAAGTATAATATATACAATAGAAAAGGTAAAAATAATTTTAATTCTAGTGAACATATATTTAAAAATGATTACTCTGATGTGAAACAGAAATTTAATGATGTCTTTTCGGGCATAGGGTGCTTGGATGAGCTATACAAAATTGTGCTGAATGAAAATGCACAACCAGTTGTACATTCTCCAAGAAAGATTCCACTTCACTTGAAAGAGAAATTGAAACTTGAACTAGCAGAAATGGAGAAAGTTGATAAACCTACGGATTGGATCAACTCTATAGTTCTAGTAAGAAAACCAATAAGTAATTCAATAAGGGTTTTTATTGATCCTAGGGATTAAAAGAGAACACTTTCAACCTCCTACGATTGATGAAATTGCAGCAAATTTGAAAGGTAACGATTACTTTAGCAAGCTTGATGCCTCAAAAGTATTTTGGAGCATAAGGCTTGATGATGAATATATTAACTTATGCACTTTTAACACTTGCTATGGTGGATTTAAATTTTTAAGGCTACCATATGGTATAAGTTCAGCAAGTGAGGTATTTCACAAAATATATAGTAAAATAATCGATATGGAGGGTGTAGAAACATACATTGATGATATGATAGTATATGGCTCATCGAAGCAACAGCATGATGAACGTTTATATCAAGTTCTGAATGAAGCTAAAATAAATAATGTAAAATTTAATTATGCGAAATGTAGCTTTGGTGTACAAAACGCCAGCATGACTTCAAAGAATGCTATTTAAATCACAGAAGTATGATTATAGTCTCATGTATAAAAAAGGAAAAGAGCTATACATAGCTGATACGCTATCAAGATGTTGCTCAGAACTGCCTGAAATGAAGAATGATTTAGATATAGAACTAGAATCACAAATTTGTTTAGTAAGATTAAGCATCAACATTTCAAACAATTAACTACAAAAAATCACAGAAGAAACTAGTATAGACAAAACTCTAATTGACCTAAAAACTTTCATTAAAAAAGGTTAGCTAAAAGAAACGACCAATTTACATAAAGATCTTGTAGCATTTTTCAAAATAAAAAATGAAATAACTTTCTTTGATAGTTTGCTGTTGAGAAATAATCAAACTATAATTCCTCAAGCAATGAGGAAAGAAATGTTAAAAATAATTCACTACGGTCATCAAGGAAAAAATAAATGTAAAATGTTAGCTAGGCAATCACTATATTGGCCTTTCATGACAGTTGAAATTGAAATTGAAGTAAAAGGCTGCATGACTTGCCAACAATTTCAATTAACAAATAATGAACTTCGAACAAGCGATTCACAACATTGTAAAAACTACACCGATCTTTCAAGTACCACATCACACTTTCTACTTAAGATATTACTTTGTTCCAAGTGACTAGGCAGTTCATAATTTCATGATCTTGCTATTAATTACTTAGGAAATACTGATTAACTCTACTTTGTTCTATTCTACTAGACAGTTTATGACTGACATTTAGACTTATTACTGAATACTACTTTTTTACTTTACTTGTGTGAACGTGCTACTTGCGTTACTTCTATTCTTATTTTGTGCTTGATCCGGTACCGTATTCGATTGTGATACCAGCAAGAAAATACTCATACAAGGACACCAGTTTTGGAGCAGTTGGGGCATCCCTTGCTGACCACCTCCAGGCACCCATACTGGGTAAGTCTCGCTTGTAGAGTTCTTTCCTTTCTTAAATATTTTTTTTTATTTTTACTTACTTCAACTTCAATTTTTTTACTTTAAGTTATGCTTTCTTCTATTTCACTCTAGCCAAGCTTCTCTTATAAAATAAAATACAGTCCACAAAGGATACAATAAGAGATTTATTTATTTTGTTATAGCGTCAAATCAAAGGAAGCCACCTTTTGTTTCGAATTTATAGATTTATTCAATAAAACCGTTTAGTCCTTTGAATCTTAGTATCATTCAACATTTTTTTGACAACGCAAAAGAAGTAAGAAGAAACACCGGCATTACCGTTCTTTTCACCTCGAGAGTGAAATTTGATATTTGACAATTGAAGAGCTCGGGGCAATAAGGGACCTAAGCCACAATTTTTAAATTTGTACGATTTTAGTGAAGCGGCATTTGTAAAGAAGGTATTAAGCCACCATACAAGTTATTCGGTTATTGCGCGATAGATGTCGCCACCAAGCTATGACGACCTTGTTGCCTACTTACAAAATAGTGGAAAAATTTCAATCAAGAACGTCATAAGCCACAACAAAATCAACATGGCGACAGGTGATTATATGTTATTGAAGCGAAAACGGACATTTTATAACGAAAAAGGCGGTATTGCAGATTCGGATTTTGACTCTGACGATTCAGTAAAGGATAGGGAATATTCTCCAGATACTAGTTCAACTGAAAGTGATGAATCTACAATAAAAGAGGTAAATAATCATTTTAGTGGCACTTTTGTCCTTTTTGCTGTAGGTTATGTGGCTTGTGACTTATTAAGGTTATAATATCATTAAATTTATTTTTTTAATACAGCGTGGCCATAAATAGGTCATTTTTAATTTTGTACGAATGAAGAGCACCAACACTTTCATTTTAATTGTTATTTGTTTGCCAATAAAAAATTTTAAGACCAAAAAAGTATAATACTTTTAAGGTGGCTTAGGCCCTTCTTGACTAGAATATGTTTTGTTTTTTCAGAGGACCCGTCAATATCATGAAGATGAAGATCAAGAAGGCAGCAGAGGTTCAGTTTTGAGCCCAGAAAAACTTCCGCCAAGCCGGTGGAGAAGAGTAAATATTGAGGGAAGAGAGAAAACCAAAGCAAAGAAGCATCGAAATTTGGGACATGCCTATAAAAATTTGAAGGGTGCAGCAAAAGAAGCAAAGAAGATTGGAGAGCCGTGTAAGTGCAAAAAAAAGTGCAGAGAGCTGCTCAGGGGTACCGAAACAACTATATTTAACGGATTTTGGGATTCAGAGACATATGAAAATCAGAACACGTATTTATTTTCCACAATAAAAGTTACAAACAAAAAGAGGAGCTACAAGAAAAAAACAAAAAACCAAGAGTCAGCAAGAAAATTTACCAACTTGTACTTTGTAAAAGTAAACGGAATAGATGTCCAGATTTGTAAACAGGAGTTTTTAGCGGTTCATGGACTACAAACTTCAGCTAAACGAGTTAAACTAATTTCAAAACAAATTTCGGAAGGAAGACCAACACCAAAAAAAGATGAGCGTGGTAGACATCACAACCGACCGAACAAAGTTGCCCCAGAAATAGTATCGGTTCACGACCACATTAAAAGTATCCCTAAATATGTGAGTCATTATAGTAGGATCTCTAATCCAAACAGAGTATATTTGAACCACGACCTTAGTATTTCAAGCCTTTATAAGGATTATTACATTGCATGGTGTAAACTGAATAATATTATTCCTGTTAATGAGGATCGCTACCGAAGAATCTTCAACTTGGAGTACAACATAGGGTTTAAGATGCCTAAAAGCGATACATGTCAAACATGTGATTCACTGAATCTTATGATAAGTTCAAATAAGGAAAATGAATCTGAGGCTAAAAATCTCCAAGTGAAATTACAGTTACATCAAAATCGAGCGCAGGCAATGCAACAAAACCTTACAGACGAAATTAAAAATAATGAAGAGATTCATAACACCGACATAATTTCATTTTACTTGCAGCAGACATTACCCACGCCTTCATCGACTGTTGGCTTGGCATTTTACCTTAGAAAAGCGTGGACTTATAATCTTGGCATACATGACTGTGTATCTGGGCAAGGTCATATGTTTATGTGGACAGAGTCAGTTGCAAAAAAAGGAAGTTCCGAAATTGCTAGTGTACTTTTAAAATACCTTACAAGTAAACCAACCAGGTCTGAAAATCTTGTAGTCTTTACCGATAACTGTGGGGGCCAAAACAAAAATTGGCTAATAATGGCACTATGGCTACAGTTAGTTAGAGAAAAAGTTTACAAAACTATAGAGCATCGTTTTCTTGTATCTGGGCACACTCATTTGCCTTCAGATAGAGACTTTGCTTTAATTGAAAAGCATAAAAAGTATGTTAAGCAAGTGTTTTCTCCAGAAGAATGGTTTGATATTGTAAGAAAATCGAACAGAAAAAAACCTTTTACAGTAGTGGAAATGTCTCAACAATATTTTTATACTTTTGATGAGGTAATTATAACAAAAAAGAATTTTACAACCGAGAAAAACCCAATCAAGTTCACAGACGTGCGCTGCTTTCGATTCGATAGCGAACACCCAAATTCCATGTTTATTAAACACGCTTTTGATGGATGCTTTGAAGAGGTAAATGTTGGTAAAAGAGGTGTTAAGTTAGGCGACAAAATACTGGTAACCAAAATGTTAAAAAAAAAATTTGAAGGCCCAATAAAACTAAACATCAAAAAGCTTCAGGATTTGAAGAAACTTTTACAATACATTCCCCCCATAAACCAACAGTTTTATCTTAGTATTATTGAAAATGCTTCCAGTAATATTGAACAAGACTCCGACCAAGTTAATGAAACAGAAAATATAGACGGGGATGCAGAAACTGATATTATTTTTGATTAAAACAATTTTTGTGTATTTTTTACTTTGGAATTTATATTCGTTTTGTTATTATCAAAAAGGTCATAAGCCACATTTATTTTTCAATATATTTTTTTTTCCGGAAAATGCATTTTTTTTTTGTGTTTTTTTAGTAAAATATGTTTAACAATCTTTTATATATATATAAAAAATTGGGTTAATCACTACAAAATTAAAATATGATTTCTGGATTTTGTCCAAAACTTTAAACCTTATTTACTACATTATTTTCAAATGAGGCTTAGGGCCCTTATTGATCCGAGCTCTTCAATTGTAACAATTGTAACATTCTGTCACTAAACTCATACTACTTAAAACAGTAATTCTGTGCATTCTGTTCACATCGAATAAACTATTAGATAATAAGATAGCGGAAATGCACACCACGTCCATGGGACCGTGCAAGATAACTATTACGCCATCTGGTAGAAAACATTCAACATAAATGTCGCGCTTTTTGATCTAATATTGGGCTTTTATGTTGGCACCATTGCGCTAACAAGTTCTTCAACATTGGCAACACTGTTGATGAGAGTAATGATCTTTCAACACAAAAAATGTTGTGCATTATGGTGCGCTTTTTCTCCCATAAGACTAAGCAAGTGGTTACAATTTTTTATAGAGTAATGGAGGTAATAGAATGTGATGCAAAAAGCTTGTATGAATTTATAAAAAATAAACTTAAAAAGGATGGCTTGAAATTTGATAACATGATAGGATAGATGGCGTAGATGGAGTCAACGTAATGGTTGGTAAACATAATTCGGTTACTGCTCTATTGAAAAGAGAACAACCTGATGTAATTATTGTGAAATATGTGAGCCACTCCTTACATTTATGTGCAGAAAAAGCGGTAGAACTGTTACGACCCCAAGGTGTTCATTTCTGCTATAAGAAAATCAAACTGGTGATATTCATGCTGACGTCTTTATGAGTGATGACGCAGAGCAATATTATTCTGCGTGATCATCTATTATGAACTGCGATAGAAGTAAAAAGCTACTCTGTACATGGCACATCGACAAACCTGGAGAAATAAAATGTCTTCAATCAAAAATAGAACAAAACAAAATGAGGTAATGTTTTTTATTACCTACAATTATTTTTGTCCAGTTTATTTATCGTTAAGTACGTACCTATCATAATTATTATTTGTTATTGTTTCTAGGTGTACAAAATGCTATGCACTGTAAGACTAGAAAGCGACGAAAGAAAATTGCAGGCATTGGTGACATCATTAATCATACATTTCGCTTTTGATGAAGAACTATTAGCATTTGGAGAATATTTGAATGCTAATTATTTAAATAAGCCCACGCTGTGGGCACCTTGCTATCGACTTGATAGTGGCATCAATACAAATATTCATTTGGAGGCAATGCATAAAACTTTGAAGCACATATATTCACAGGGTAAAGTGTGCAAAAGACTAGATTAAACAATATATGTGCTCCTAAAATTTATTAGAGATAAACAGTTTGATCGTGTTGTGAAAATTTCGAAGGTGAAGAACTGCGGAAAATTGCAGGAATGCAATAAGAGGCACAAGGTTTGCATTGAAATTAATAATCCAGTTCCACACAGTAATTTTGAATCGAACGAGACTAATGTTGAAATTGAAATGCATTTGGAAACTTTGAGAAAACCTGTGAATATTGGTGAAGTGAAAGAGAACATTATAAAACATAGTAATTTGTTCATAACTGCTCTTCAAAATGTAGAGGATTCACAATCACTAAATACTGTTTCAGATCAAGTAAAGGGTTCTCAAAATTTAGTCACTTGTGTTGCAGAATCATCTTCATCATCATCATTTAAAATAGCGGGCACATCTGCACCTGCAAATAAGAAAATTGACCTTCAGATTCTTTTTTCTTCCACCACGAAGGAGAATCCTGACCCAAGGAAACTTGCTCTAAAGAAAACAGACAATTGAAAAGAAGCAAGAAATTGAAAATTATTCACTTGAAGAAAACTAATTCATCACAGGTTTGATGTGTGTAGATCTCAGTAGAGCTTCTGATTCTGTAAATGATCTGATAAATCATATGAATGAGATAGAATTTTTATATTTATTGTATTGACAAGTTCTACAAAAGATTTCAACTACGACCCAGCAGAGGACGCAGAAAGAATGAAAGTCTATTGTAAAAGACCCAGAAATCAACTAGGAAAACATTGATTTTCTTTACAGCTACTCCCATCCATAAGCTGTACCCAAGCAGATTTATCTTGTGCGAGTAATGGAATCCTTTCCATCCTAAAATATAGACATAAGGAAGAGAACAGGTTCGCTTGTAAAAAGTTTTGCCCTCGATAAAAAAACAACAGATTTTTTTTATAGAACAAATAAAGAAATCTATCTATCTATTTTTTGTTTATTGTCCAGTAACATATTTTTTATAATTATTTTAAAAAAGAATATAAACAAAATTCTTTGAGTATTTAAAAATGTTTGTTCATGAGAATATCAAGCCTCATGAGTATTCTTTGTTACATAAAGGTAAATCGTAGGGCAATTCATTGTACATGCCTATTAGAAAATTGCATATTGAAACTACTTCCTGATATTCATTGGTAGGTGTAATATACTTTTGTTATCAATATACCATTTGTCATATATTAATATTGTCAAATTAATGTGACAGATTTTGCTGATTAAAGCCTTAAGAGCAGAATAGGTATTTACTACAATTTAATCAGCAAATTTCAAAGAAAATCTACATGGAGAAGTATTCACGTCCTGATAGATTCGAATCAGATCCAAATTCGGCTAACGCCAGCAAAGAATGGTGCCACTGGTTCAAGACTTTTCAGAATTTTCTAGAGACAGCAGATTCGAAGGAACCAGAAAAACAATTATCGAAAACTGATAAACTCAAACTATTGATCATATATGTGTCTTATTCAGTGTATCAGTATATTAGCGACTGTACAAGTTATCATGAAGCTGTGAAGATTCTACATGAATTGTACGTAAAACAAGCCAACGAAGTATTTGCAAGACATTTTCTTGCCACGAGTAGACAACAAGATGGGGAAAACATAGATCAGTATGTACAGGCATTGAGATTGCTTAGTAAAGATTGAAATTTAAAACCAGTCAATGCTGAACTAAACAAAAATGAGTTCATCCGTGATGCTTTTATAAATGATTTACTCTCAACCTCCATACGTCAACGATTGTTAGAACAAAACACATTGGAGTTGGAACAAGCAATTTGATCATGCATGAATGAAAATATAGAAACAGGGAACAAAATCGATATCATGTCTGATGCTACTGTGTCCCCTCAAAAACGCTTTTTTTGTGGCAACAATAGACACTCTCGATCCATTTGTCCTGCTAAGGATCAAATGTGTTCATTCTGTAAAAAGATGGGTCATTTCACGAAGGTTTGCATGAAGTTGAAAAAACCAATAAATAATAATAAATCAACCACTGCTTCCACATTCGTTATTGCTACAGCTTCGTCTACTTATCCCTACAGTTTGTCAAGAGCATTAGTCCATGCTAGAATCAACAATATTCCTGTGAAATCTTTGATAGATACTGGAAGTTCTGATAGCTATATAAATTACAAATTTGCTACTTTGAATCAACTTAGAATTAATCATATTGACGGCCAAGTGTCAATGGCTGCAACTTCATTATCATTATATTGAAAGGTTTCTGTATAGTGGATCTTGATATTCTTGGTAATAACCATAGAAAAGTAAAACTTCTTGTTCTACGTAACCTTTGCAGTGACGTTATCATTGGACATGATTATCATGAAACTGCATTCTCCAGTTGATGTATTCTTTGGTGGACCGAATCCACCTTTATCAATTTGCCAAAATTGAGCCACATTCATTGTTTGGCGATTTAACTGACAATTTTAAACCCATTACTACAAAATCACGTCGTCACTGTGAAGAAGATAAAAACTTCATGAAGGCAGAAGTGAAGAAATTGTTAAAAGAAAATCACAAAAAGCGTATGGTTGTAGACTATTCACAGACTGTCAACAAATTTACATTACTTGATGCTTATCCCTTACCAAACATCGAACAAATTGTCTCAAAAGTTGAAAGATATGAGATATTCAGTACTATTAATCTAAAAAGTGCCTACCATCAAATACCAATTTGTGATTCTGATAAACCTTTTACTGCATTTGAAGCTGCTGGACGTTTATATCAATTTCGTCGTATCCCATTTGGCGTCACAAACGGCGTATCATGGTTTCAGAGAGTTATAGATGACATAATAGTTAAAGAAAACTTGAAGGGAGCGTATGCTTACCTTGTAATGTTACAGTTTGTGGAATGAACCAGGAATCTCATGATAAGAATCTTCAAGACTTTCTTCGGGTTTTGGACAAGTATGGATTAACTCTGAATGAAAAAAGTGTCAGTTCTTCAAAAAAAACTATCAATCTACTTGGATATACTATCGAAAATAAGACTTTGAAACCTGATGCTGAAAGACTCAAACCTCTTCCAAACTTACCAATCCCAAAGGATACCAATTCTCTCCGTAGGGTAGTGGGCATGTTCGTTCATTATTCCAGGTGGATATACAGATTTTCTGATAAAATACGAAGACTAGTAAATTGTAGAACTTTTCCATTGCCTAAAAATGTAGTGAACGACTTCGAGCAACTGAAAAATGATATCGCCAATTCTTTTATCTGTAGTATATCTGACAATGAAATTTTAGTTGTTGAGAACGACGCATCGGAATTTGCTATTGCAGCAAAATTGGGTCAAGCAGGAAGACCTGTTGCTTTCTCCTCCAAAACCCTTACAGATTGTGAGCGACGACATTCGGCTGTTGAGAAAGAAGCTCTCGCAATTGTGGATGCGATACAGAAATGGAGACATTATCTTTTGGGACGGCATTTCAAACTAATCTCGGATCAAGAATCAGTATCATTTATGATTGACATAAAACACTCCAGTAAGATTAAAAATGAGAAGATCATGAGGTGGCGTTTAGAACTTTCTTGCTATAGCTATGATATAACATATCGTCCAGGAAATGCAAACGTAGTAGCTAACGCTTTTTCTAGAATCTGCGGAGCAACCAGCAAAAACAAATTATATGAATTACATCAATCATTATGTCATCCGGGAGTCACAAGAATGTATCACTTGATACGAAGTCGAAACTTACCATTTTCATTGGATGAAGTGAAAAGAATTACATGAGCATGTCCAATATGTGCTGAAATTAAAACAAATTTTTTGAAGAATGCTGATGGACATCTGATAAAAGCAACTTCTCCTTTGGAGCGTATAAATATAGATTTTAAAGGGCCTCTGCCGAGTACATCACAAAATAAATATCTTCTCACAATAGTAGATGAGTACTCACGATTTCAATTCGCGTTTCCATGTCCAGATATGAGTTCCCATACAATAATCAATTGTCTTTGTCAACCATTCTCTATTTTCGGAATGCCTTCTTATATTAATTCTGATAGAGGATCATCTTTTATATCACAAGATCTAGTGAATTTTCTTCATTCTCGGGGAATAGCAACTAGTAGAACAACACCTTAGAATCCTGAAGGAAATGGTCGAGTAGAGCGGTATAATGGAATAATCTGGAAAGCGATATCACTTGCCTTGAAGACTAGAAACCTCAAAACATCACAATGGGAGATTGTATATATGATGCATTGCATTCTGTGCGATCCTTACTTTGCACCTCTATCAATTGCACACCGCATGAACGTATGTTCAGTCATCAACGTCGATCCACCTATGGAACATCTTTACCATCATGGCTAACAAATTCAAAAACAGTATTTCTTAAAAAAAGATGTGAGACAAACAAAGTATGATCCATTAGTGGAGGAGGTGGAACTTATTGAAGCTAATCCAGAATATGCTCTAGTACGTCATCAAAGTGGAAGAGAATCTACCGTTTCTCTTAAACATCTAGCACCCCGAGGAGATATGACTTTCATATCGGGTCCTCATAATATTGAAGATGAACAAAACGAATCTATTACTGAGAATTGTAATGTTCCGGAATCTTCAGAGCTCCAAGCTCAAGAATCCCTCAAAGTTAACTTAGATAATCATCCTGAAGAACGAAATATCAGTTCTAAGATCATCGATAGTAAAAACAAAGAAGAAGATGAAGAAAAAGACGGTCATACACTTCGTAGGTCTACAAGAATTCGACATCCACCGAAATATTTCAGCGTGTTACAAAGCGAATAAAGTGGGGGAGAATGTAATATACTTTTGTTATCAATATACCATTTGTCATATATTAATATTGTCAAATTAATGTGACAGATTTTGCTGATTGAAGCCTTAAGTTCAGAATAGGTATTTATTACAGTAGGTAGTACATAACGTGATTTTATTCTTCACGTATATAGATGCCCCATTGGTTCAGCAGTTGAATGCATAAGTGCATATAGGATATATATATATATATATATATATATATATATATATATATATATATATATATATATATATATATATATAATATATATATATATATATATATTATATATATATATATATATATATATATATATATATATATATATATATATATATATATATATATATATATATATATATATATATATATATATATATATATATATATATATATATATACATACATATGCCTACCGCAATTTGTCTGCCGAAAAAAGAAAAATATTGTAACAGTTTTGAAATTATACAGTTAATTGTTTGTAAAAGTGATTAAAACTACTAATGGATGTTATCCACTTCAGCGGGGATGACTCTTATGTGTATCGTTAATGTTGACTTTCCACTACTAACCTCAAGTTAAGTAAGTAATGTTTTAACCTATTTGTTTTACAAATTGTGCATTTTAAACCCTCTTTGTACATGTCTTGATGAAGAAAATAAAGGATTTTCAAAACGTTGACATAATAACACAGAGCCTTCTTTAGAACAGCCCAGTATTTTGACTGCATCCTCAAGATCTATCTGCTTTTTCCTTAACTAGTCAGTCAAGACTACCCTTCGCCTTAATATATATATATATATATATATATATATATATATATATATATATATATATATATATATATATATATATATATATATATATATATATATATATATATATAAAAGTTATGGGTAAAGTATTCGATTTTATAAAAGTTTTTGCTTTAGGAGGGATAGGGACCTAGCAGCAAATTGTAAATTTCGCTAATTTTATTGCGAATCAGCCAAACATATTTTTCAAAGTTAGAAGATCGTTCAGCGAAAGAATAGATAAACTAATTGAGGTAAAGGGAGATCACATTGAACATTTGTTTTTAAGTTTTGTTCATAAAAATGATATTCGTCTTAAAAATTGTAGAGAAGATCTTGTAATTAAGTACTTATTTTGAATTTTTTTATGTAGCGCTGAATATTTTTGTATTCTTTCTGTTTTAAAGTGTTTGTTGATCTTATTATAAATTGAAAAAAATAGCTAATAATGTTTATTTTACGTAATACATGCAATCGTATGACAAAAAACACTTACATGACTGGTACATAAAAATCAAAAGAAGTATGCAGCCATACGTTAAACGTTAAATATCTCGAAAAATAGTAGCTCTAGCGTTACGAAAATGGAATGGATTATTTACAGAGAAAACATTGGAGAATCGAAAAATTATACTAAAATGACAATTCTGCCAGTGGCGTAGAATTTAGGAAACGAGAACGTGCCACTAGTGATAGCGAGAAAGTCTTCTTTACTATTATTTGATGTGTCCCAAACTACTTTAACTTACTGCCAAATATCATAAAGAAATATCAAGCAACATTAAAGTGATAAAAAAATTCATTTTTAATAATCTAAATAAAACATTATGTAAATCAGTAAGGAAGAATATTTTGTATAAGCAAATTGGGTTAGATCTTCATATTTTGAGCTCAAAATTTTTCCGTTAATTATATTATAGTCCAGACTTGTCTGGTTTGTCCCGTCACACGTGTGTGGTACGTTGGAACCGCTCAGTGTGTAATAAGCGTTTATCAGCGTAAAGTCGTAATATCTTTCGCTACTAATTGTTATTATTACAATGGATACTAGTGAGTGGCCTAAAAAGCATCCAAAAAGTGTGAAAGGAGAAGATATAATTCTGGATAAAGAAGTACACGGCGAGGAACATGTGAACTACGCGGGTTTAATCGTTCTGAAGCGAAAAGCCGGTGAAGATTTTAGGTATATATAATAAGACTAGTAAGTTGATATTCTTGTGTGGATAAACTAATTCAACTTGTGTGGTCAAAATTTTGTTCTGTTGTTCGTATAATAGTTTAATTTTTTCCAGATGTTCCGGATTTTGATGTTTCAATAAGATAAGCACTGACACGCAAAACAAGATTTTGGGCGATTTTAACAATTTCGATTCGAAGGATGAGCAAGACTTACATCTATGTGTTCTAATAGATCTTTGTCCAATTACAAGTAAGCGTCCAAGAAACGATGAACAGAATGCCTCTTATTCCTACAAAATCCGCAGTGAAGGCAAAGATGATCCTATATGTCACAAAGCCTTCTTAAACTTCCATGGCATTTCTAAGAACAGAGTCACTAGATTACACCAAAGCTTACTACTGACTGGAAACTCTCCTGAAAGTAAACAAGGCAAACATGAAAATAGACCCAAAATGATTCTGATAGCATAAAACATCTTGTAAAGAAATCATATTAATTCATACCAAGCCAGAAAATCCACTACTTTCTCATTGACAATTCTCACCGAAAGTATATTTCTGAGGATTTGAGTATTTCTGTGATGCATAAACACTTTCGTGAACTATATCAGATAAATATTCCTTATAAGTCATACTGGTCGATTTTCAATACTTTCAACATTCATTTTGGTTATCCAAGGTCAGATAGATACGTGTGCTACTTGCGATTTACTTCAACAAAAATTGAAGCTGCTGTTGACGAATTCAAAACTCTACACAATAGAAAAAAACCTTCATCTAAGAAAAGCAGAAGACTTTAAGAAAGAAAAAAAGAAGTATATTATGAAGGCCAAGGAAGCGAGCCTAACATGCTTGTCTTTTGACTTCATGCAAAACCCCCCTCTTCCGCACATTCCAAGTGGTCCTGTTTACTATTCGCGCCGATTATGGTTCAATGTTTTCGGGATTCATGATCTATCAGATGATTTTGTGACCATTTATCGTTATCTAGAAAATGAGGCAATAAAAGGAGCAAAGGAAGTGACATCCATGTTGCTAGACGCCATAAATAACCTTCCAGATGATAAAAAGACATGATGAACTTGTATTGATCTCTGATGGCTGCCGCGGACAAAACAAGAACGAGACAATGGTCCAGTTTCTGTACTGTTTAGTCCATGTCTTAAAAATTTTCAAGAAAATTACTTACCTCTTTCCGATGAGAGGACACAGCTATCTTCCGAATGATCAAGATTTTGGCTTAATCGGGAATTTAAAAAAACCAACATACCACCATGACACTTTCAGAACATTGGGACAAAGTCTTTTTCGATATTAGAAGCGCTATTTCGGATTCTCCTGAACACACCGAGAAGTCGAGCGTGAGTTCGCCTATGGAAAATCAGGGGCCGTGTGACTGGAAGGTTGTTTCTAAAAGCAAAAAGTTACTTAATAAGAGTTCTATTACACCTGGTTAATCCGGCAAAGAAAACGCTGTGCCAAAGATTTCTTCTATTTCCGTCCCAAAAGAAGTACGAAACAAGGTGGCATGGAATGGGAAAAATTCAAGTATGCTGATAACAGACAAAATCGAAACACCTATTCCAATAACTAAGGAAAACAGCAAATCAGAACGACAGGTTGCTATTCACAAGAAGCAAACCCAGTAGCGAAGTCGTGCCTTGGTGGTTGGTAATTATTCCGGAAGTTCGCTAGTCCAAGGAGTTGAAAAATTTATAGCGGTGCATGTATCGAACTTGAAACCTGATACAACAATAGAAGATTTACAGAATTTTTTGAATAAGAATTTCTCTTCAGTGAAATGTGACAAGCTTACATCAAAGTATCCCGATAGTTATTCATCATTCAAGGTTCTAATAGCCAGTTCTGAATATGAGAAAGTTATGGATGCATCTAACTGGCCGAACAAAGCTAGTGTGCATCGTTTTTTCCGGCAGAGATCGGCAAAACATCCAGCACCTTGAAAAACAATCTTTTCACTATAAACCGAAATTTCAAGATAGTACAACTTAATGCCCAATGAATAACTAATAAGCTGGATATTCTTGAGGTGCTTGTAGCTGAGAAAAAACCTGACGTTATAAGTGTTGTCGAGCACTGGTGTTGTTCTGAAAATGTGAAGACTATGACCTTACCTGGCTACTTCCAAGCTGACTACTACTGCTGACCTGATAGAGAGCATGGAGGTTCGCTGATCTACGTTAGAGCTGGCTTGCAGGTGAAAAGTCTGAATGTTTCTCGGTTTTCGGAAGAATTGGAATGTGAAATTTGTGGAACTATAGTGATCGCTGATAACGTCCGAGTGGCCGTATTAAGTGTATATAGACCTTGTTCTGGTAGTGTTGAAAATTTTCTCGAAATACTATCACTAGCTTTGAATCATTGTTACGGCTCAGCTGATATGATCTTTGTTTGTGGTGACTTAAACATTGATTTCCTCAAAGTCAAGTGTAAAAATCGTATGTTACTTTTAGATTTACTGGAATGCTTTAATCTGAGGGTATCATCAGATGAACTTTCTAGGGTGTTTTCTGATGTCACAGGTCATACTTCTATTTCAAAATTAGATTATATTCTGACTCATGCGGAACTGAGTGATTGCAAGGTTGAGGTATGTGAGGCCCATATTAGTGATCATCGAATTATTTCCCTTGTGATGCCTATAACTATCAGTTGCGATGATAATACTCACTATGTACCTAGGATGGTTAAAAATTTAAGTCAGCATAACCTTGATAATTTTGTTCATTCTGTCTTGCAGTGTGATTTTGGTAATATTTACAAGTCCCAACATGTAGATGAATGTTTTGAAATATTCTTCGATATTATTAGAAACACTTTTGAAGATTGTTGTCCACTCATAAGGTGCACTGGTCGGGTCCAGATTTGATAAAAGGTGGATATCTTCTGACATTATTACTGCTAAACGTCATCTGAATGATCTTCATTGGTTGCATAAGAATTTCAATAGTCAATCTACTTATGATCTATATAAGAAAGCTAAATCATCTTATCATTCCCTTATTAGGAATACAAAATTTAAATTCAATAAACAACTAATTGAAATATCAGAAAATAAAACTAGAACTGTCTGGGATATGGTGAATACTATGACTGGTAGGAAAACGAAGGATCATAAGTCTATCTCGCTATCTGTTGATGGCGTTTCATATAGTGATCCCAAAATAGTTGCGGAAATCTTTGTAGATTATTTCACAACAATCGCGGAGACTTCGCTCAACAGTTATTTCAAGGATTCATTAAACCACTCCTGTACCACTTCATCTATTTTGAATAAAAAATTTTTCTTTGATCCAGTTCATGAACAGGAGGTGATTGATGTTGTCAAATTATTGAAAAAAACAAAAGGTTCTGGACTCGATTTCATTTCTGCGCGTATTTTGAGACTAATAGTTAATGAGATAAGTACTCATTTCGCATATATTATAAATCTATCAGTAACCACTGGAGTATTTCCCAACCTCCTCAAGAAGGCCTGCATTGTTCCGATTTTCAAAAAAGATGATATGGCTGATGTTTCGAACTACAGACCTATTGCTATCCTGAGTACATTCTCAAAAGTATTCGAGAAGATAATATATAGCAGAATGATGAAATATCTTGACAAGTTTCAGATTCTTGATAGTGCTCAGCACGGATTTAGATCCGGTCGCTCAACTCAGACTGGAGCGTTGAATTTTGTTGAATTCGTCTATGAGCACCTGGATCGTTGCGCACATGTTGCTGCTTTGTTTTTTGATTTATCACGGGCATTCGATAGCCTGTCGCATCAATTCATTTTATACAAGCTTTATAACTTGGGATTCAGGGGTATCTTTCACGATTGGATACGGAGTTATCTCGAAAATAGAGTCGCATCCGTTCGAGTTGATGATCGTTGTTCAGGTGAGCGAAACTTGAAATTAGGAGTGCCTCAGGGCTCTGTCCTTGGACCACTATTGTTCCTCCTATTTATAAATGACCTCCCACCAAACTTGAGGAAAATTTTCATTAAATTACTGAACTCCAATAAGACACTACACCGGACTACCAGGATAATACTGTTTGCCGATGATTCCTCTATAGCGGTTTCAGGTGAGACGTTAGATGAATTACGTTCTCTATGTGAGCTCATTATGCAAAGTTTCATCGAGTGGTGTCACAATAATAGAATTAAGATGAATGTCAATAAAACGGAATGCTTTTAGTGTATCTGGCTCTGGGAGAGAAACATTTATTGTTCAGCATTTGGATACTGTTATCTCATCTAATGAGCATGTTAAGTTTCTGGGTATACACATTGATAGATGTCTAAAATGGCATTCGCATATTGATGCCCTATGTAAAAAACTCAACAGCTCCTATTACGCGTTAAGTAGAGTCAAAAGTTCTCTTCCGCTAAATTCTCTTATTAACGTCTACTATTCTTTGGTATATTGTCACCTATCTTACAATGTTTTGCTATGGGGTAATTCTTCAGAGGTTAATAGAGTATTCGTCATTCAAAAACGAATAGTTTGTTTAATGTTCGATTGCCATCCACGGTCCACTTGCAGACCCCTTTTCATAGACAATAGTATTCTCACTTTGGCCGCTTTATTTATATTTAAATGTCTAATATATGTGAAAGAAAATGAGGATAGTATTATGAAAATTTCTAGTTTTCATTCACATGATACCAGAAATAAGAATGAATTGTATTTTCCCATTCATAAAACTACTAAGTTTGAAATGTCTCCACTTTATCAGAGTATTAAGATCTTTAATCATCTACCACGATGTATTCAAAATCTTCAGAAAAACAAATTCAAGAAGACTGTCAAAAACTTTTCATTAAAGGAATGTTTCTATAATGTAAAAGATTACTACAGCTATAATTTCAGTGAATATATTTTTAAATGATGTAATCTTTGTGTGTATTATAACTTTATGACTTGTCCTATACATGTAATAATATGTCTTACAGGATCAATAAACCATTATTATTATTATTATTATCAAGTACATTGAGCACCCCCTTCACCGCCAGTACTATGAGTCTCTATTGAAGAATCCTGCTTCGACTCCTTATAATAATGCAAATAAAGAAGGCAACGTTGATATTGATGACGATGATAATTCCGATGGTTGTGAAGATAACTGAAGGCCTGTTATTTTGCGAATACTATTTTTTCGTAATAACATTACATAAGCAATACATTATTAAAAACTGAGAAGAGATTCCTCTTCATTTCTTCCTTTCTCTTCATCTGACTTGTTCTTGTACTGAGTGCAGTAGCCACACTGATCTTTTTGAGGAACATGGAAACCGTAGTTGAATTCAGATTGATTTGTACAAGCTGAGCTTTTCTGACAGAATGTTCTTCTCTTCGCAATACTATACGTAATCTAGGTAGACACGAGTCTCGCTCAAACCAGTATTTTCTCTGGTCTCTCCTCAGGAGCGAATAAATCTTTCGCCTTTTTGGATCCCCATACGTGTACGATTATTTTTCGTGTGGTGTTCAAATTGTGTTCAATTATTTGGCTTGTTCAATTTTTGTCTTTTTTTAACCAAGTGCACTCGATTCACTTCGCTTTTACGTAAACTTTACTTTAAAGTGGATACGATGCACTTCGTTTTCAACTCAGTTTTTCAGTGTGTAGGTCTATAAAAAGTTTCTCCCTGCGGAGATCCGAGGCCTACCTCCTCGCGGTGAAGGGCGGACAACGATTTTCGGTTATTAGTCGTGAGCCCTGCCCAGCTCCCACTGGTGTACCTCACGCTATAATTCCGGAAACGGCCAAAGGCCTTCCTGGTCCTTATTTCTACCATCCCTGTTTCCCTTCTACCAACCATTTCCCCTTCACCCTACGCGCACTCGCGGCGACACAACATCTAGTCCTCTAGAGTTGAGCGATAGACTTCCATCTATCTATCGAAATGTACAGAATACCAAGTAAGACAAAGGGGGCTTCTCCCCCTGCTCCACGGAGACCAGAGTCCCTCGACCAAAGCACGTCTTCGCGTCGTGCCTCTGCTGTAGAACATAGCAGCCTCTCCAAACCCTCTTCAAGGGTTTGTGACAACTCTTGCTGCTCCGACAGTAATGAGAAGCAACTACGGACAACTTGATGTGGTCTCTGATTTTGTTCCTCACTTCCTCGGATTTTTGTTTGGCGGTTCTTTATGGCCTCTGTGATCTATTTGAGTGATGCCTGAGATGTCATATGTCGCCAGAAAGAATTGTTTGCACACTTGGACTTTCTGCTCATTGCATAATATCGTGTATTGTAAGGTATGCTGACGTTTGTTTCTGTTTCCATGGTATCTTCGTTTTACATCTAGTGTTTGGGTAAAAAAAGAGATGCCAAGATTTGATGACATTTGGTGCTTGAGAACAGAACCTCCAACCTATCATCCTAATGACTATTATGCAAGGTAGGAGCTTATTGTAATCAAACCTTCAGTTGCTTCAATATTGATCTGAAAAAGTATTAGTTACTCCAAGTTTGCAAGTAGGACAGTTGTATTATATCAAAAAACTCAAAACATACAATTTCACACTTCAAGCAGTTGAAGAAACTCTTCAACGGGGGGGAAGATGTCGAGATGATGAATCTTTGCTCGTTTCCACCACCCACGCTATTTTTCGCTACCCTACCGCAGCGCCTACCGGGTAGAAGATCAACGAATACTGAGATTATCTTCTCGTTCAACCATCCTTAAGTAAAGACATGCACGTGCATCTATTCTTTTTAACCACACTTAAGTAACCAAGTGTATCTATTCTCTCTGTTTATATTCCCGTTATGTACAACTCTACTACTGTGATTGATTTAGTGTAAATATTGTACAATAAATTAGTGATATAAAACTTCAGTGCATCTGTAATTACAATCCACCAGAATACAGTCCACAACCCACTCACGGATTCACAATTACTCATCTCAGGGTAATTAACTAAAACGCACCAGGGAACACCATATCAGTACCACAAACACTATCATCTTATAGGGGAAAACGACTTTAAATATTACACATCTCGGGAGTCAAGTGTTCTTGACCCATTTGAATATATTATATGCTATCATGTATCGGCATTAGTGCAGCATTTGAAAATTTCAGTTCATTCTCTCCGAAAAACATCAAACCGAATAGTTTGGATAACAGTCATAAGCTTAATTGAAATTGTTATAAAGTTTGAAATATGTATAAACTACTTTTCAAATTGTAACATCTGGGCCTTTGTATTTCATGCCTGCTGATAAATTTTTTGTATAAATAACTGTTGGCTGAAACCAATAATTCAGGCGTTACCTCTGTGGTCTCATGATACATATATAGTTGTTTCTATGTATTGTTTGTATTCTGTCCGTTAAGTGAAAGCTGAATAAAGTATAGTTACATAAATTAGGAATCTAATCAATTCACATCAGGCTATTAATTCATCAATACAAATCAATAGGTTATGCGCCTAGTTAGTAATTTATTGCGGAATATTTGTGTAACGATATTCTTAAATTCTCGTTCTGTCGGTTCAACAATTTAAGGTTTGATACAGAACCATGTTTCAAACAAGTTCTATATCGTCTGAAAAAAGTGTTTTACCCTTGTTTGAAGGTAAAAATTGGAATAACTGGAAGTACAGTACAATGGAAATACTACTGGAAGAAATGGAGCTTTTGGAATTAAAGAAAGGAAGTCACAATATCGAATATTGAAACTAATGAGAGTGAAATAAAGTGTAGATAAAAGTATGGAAGAACATTTTCTAGAGTTTGACAAGATTACAAGAGAACTCAGGGAAACAGGAGGAACCTTGGAAGAAAATGAGATTATCTGGCATTTACTATTAAGTATGCCTCCGGAACATAATGCAGTAGTTACAGTATTGGAAACATTGAGTGGAAAAAGTCTTAATCTATCATTCAGAATAGACTTAGAGAGGAGGAAATATAGAGAAGCGACAAAGAGAAGCAACTTAAGGCAGTACAAAATGTAGCTTTTATAGCGAAGAAGTTCCAATATGAGTGTTACCACTGTGGAATGGAAGTCATAAAACATCAGAATGTAGGAAGTTGAAAAGCACTGATGAAAGAAGTAGGAAAACTATTTTAGCAAACGAAAAGTATTCAGAATCAGAAGAAAAAACTGGTGAATTTGCATTCGTTTTGAATAATGAAACCTTTGATAGTTGGTATTTTGATAGTGGTGTTTCAGAACACTTGATCGCTAAATAAATCGGTTGTGTAAGAATGAGAACTGTTGTAGGAGACGAAGTAAATAATATTAGAATTGAAAACGTCCTATATTTACCAGGATTAGAAGTTAATCTCTTATCAGTTAGAAAACTGGAAATCAAAGGTTTCAGAATAGTATTTGGAAATTGTGAAGGAAAAATAATCAGAGATGGTATTACAGTTGCTATCGCAGAAAGAAAAATATAAACTCTATGAACTGTCTTTATATGAGAAAGAAGAAGACGCAATGTATTTTAGAATTGATGAAAAAGAAAACAAATCTGTGGCATCGAAAAATGGGTCACTTGAACTACAAAAATCTTGAACAACTGCAAAAATAACAGAAGGTATGGATTTAAATTTCAGCTGTCATAATATTAATGAATTATGCGAAACTTGTATTTTTGATAAACAGACAACTCTACGACATGATAATAGTAGAATTAGAGCAAGCAGGCCATTGGAATTAGTTCACAGCGACTTATTTGGACCAATTAAACTCATGTCAGATGATGATAAGAAGTATTGTTTTTTATTCATAGATGATTTCACTCACTTTAACGTTTCTTATATGTTAGAGTCTAAATCAGTCTTTGAATACTTTAAACGTTATGAAGTTATGATACAATCTAAATTCCATAAAGTGAACAAGGAAAATTCTTTAATAATTTAAAAAATTATCAAACAACTTTCCAAGGAAGCTGGTAATACGTATTCAGCAACGCAAAATCTGCATTCACAATCGAACGGTGAATTATAGAAATTGTCAAGTCACCCCGACTCAGAATCTGCATACAGCTGTTTCGATCTTATTAGATCTCATCAGTGCAGCTTATTTGACTCGGAGTGAATTAACAAATTTCTAATTGTTCCCCAATACAAATCGTGGTCAGTAACACTGGCTGGATAACAATCCAGAGCGCCATCCCACCAAAGATATTAGGAAACAACAATTCACCGCTTAGACTGAAAATGCAGAAATTCGTCGCTAAAACACGTACCTCCTGATATGAAGATATCTACTTTACAACAGTGGTGTATATGATTCCAAGGCACACTAACATAGCGATTTAAAACCTTTGGATATACTCACGAGAGCGCGCTCCGAATATTCTAGTCGCTTAATGCGCAAAATACAACAATCAAATCATGAAAAACATACTAGTCGACCATGGTCAATATCATACATTACATAAAGTGAACAAGGAAAATTCTTTAATAATTTTAAAAAATTATCAAACAACTTTCCAAGGAAGCTGGAACAAATTAAAAATGACCCTGTTTTGCTGGAAGAGTACCACAATCGAACGGTGAATTATAGAAATTGTCAAGTCACCCTGACTCAAAATCTGCATACAGCTGTTTCGATATTATTAGATCTCATCAGTGTAGCTTATTTGACTTTGGTGGGATGGCGCTCTGGATTGTCATCCAGCCAGTGTTACTGACCACGATTTGTATTGGGGAACAATTAGAAATTTGTTAATTCACTCCGAGTCAAATAAGCTCCACTGATGAGATCTAATAAGATCGAAACAGCTGTATGCAGATTTTGAGTCGGTGTGACTTGACAATTTTTATAATTCACCGTTCGATTGTGAATGCAGATTTTGCGTTGCTGAATACGTATAACCAGCTTCCTTGGAAAGTTGTTTGATAATTTTTTAAATTATTAAAGAATTTTCCTTGTTCACTTTATGTAATGTATGAAATTGACCATGGTCGACTAGTATGTTTTTCATGATTTGATCAATCTAAATTCAATTATAGGATTAGTCTATTCAGGTGCGATAATGGTGGGGAATAGATGTCAAATAATTTAAATAAATTCTTTGAAGAAAAGGGAATACAGATTGAGCGTACAATTAGGTATACTCCTGCACAAAATGGTGTTGCGGAGAGGATGAATCGCACAGTAATTGAAAGGGCAAGATGTATGATTAGAGAAGGAAGATTGCCTGAACAACTTTGGATGGAAGCTGTTAGAACTGCGGTATATTTGGGGAACCGATGTTCTGCATAAGCCCTAGATAATAAAACTCTATCTGAATTATGGTACAAGAGCAAACCCAATTTGAGAAAATTGAAAGTTTTTAGTAGTGTAGCATATCTACATGTAACAGAAGAATTAATGAAAGAAAAATTTCAGGGAAAATTTGAAAAATGTATTCTAGTAGGATATTGTGTTAATGGATATAGATTGTGGAATCCTGAAGAAAATGTGGCGAATTATCACACTTATATAATTCATACATTTGAGTTCAATATTTGATCGTGTAGTTCAATATTCTATACTTTCCTCATTTTCATCCTGGGTTTATTATAGTTCCATGAACTTCACGAATGGACGGATAGAGGGACGTCAGGTAGTTCGTTCTCTAACAAAGACAGTCCGGTTTTACCTTTCAAAGAAGAATATCTTTCAACTCGCAATTCGCTCAGTATTAACATATCAGAAATCTCAGTTGTGGTCGATCTGATACTCAATAAACATTGTAATGTATAGTTATTTCAAATAAACCAGTTTAATAAACAATAATCAAGTGTTTGCCTCTGCTGTAAGAGTAAATCACCCAAAAAAATATTCAATAGGTTGATACGGTTCTATAAACCGATATAACTAAAAAAACAAAATCGTTTTAGGAAAAAATGTTATTTTCGATGAGAACAAAAATATTACATACACATCTGCAAGGTTGTGAAAATCATGATTTTTATAACAATAATTCAATAGATTATAATATAACAGAAAGGAGTGATCTTGAAGATAATGAAGCAGAAGTTGATGAACAAACTTCAGAAAATAATGATGATGGAAAAGAAGGAAGAAGAAAAATAAATGTGAAAAAAACTAAATATTTTGAGGAATATACAGTGATGGCATTAAACGCTGAAGCATTTTTGAACAACTGTCCTAAAACTTTCGAGGAAGAAATTAATACTGGATGGGATGAAGCTATTCAGCACAAACTCAATTCACTTAATAATATAATACATGGGATTTAATTCCTGCTCCTAAAAATAAGAAATTGGTTGATTTAAATAGGCCTTCCGTGAGAAGAAAATTCAAGAAAATAATTTATTTATTTAAGATAATCAGGAACACAAACAGGTATTAACCCAAAAAGAGTATTCGCTTATTAACAAGAAAAATACATCATGCAATTCAAATTAAAATTGGTATAACATATAAGCACATACATAATACATATAAAAAAAGAAAACCCTTTATCATGAATATAATTTATAACACATACATATATTAGTTTTATCCTCATTATGAGGAACCCTTCTTCAACGATCGTTTGAGCGACAAGTATGTGGTATTAAAAAGATCTACACCAAAAAAGAATGTCATGTAACAATCCATCATTCGGTGAAGAGGAGAATTATGAGAAACAGTTTTGTACGTCTATATGGAATATAAAATAGGTTATTATTACGTAGCCTCAAATCTGGAGTCCTAAAACGGGTATCATCTCTAAAATTCTTGGTACCGATAACATGTTATTAACAACCTTGAACAATAACAAAAACGTCTGTTATCCTCCGCCGGTCCGAAAGGCTCACAAGTCCGAAAGCTTCCCTCAAAGGTGAATAATCATGATTGATTACAGTGATATTATTCTTATAAGCTAAAAACCTGAGAAATCTTTTTTGAATTTGTTCCAGTCTATCTATGTAACAGTTATATTGTGGATTCCAGATGGTGGATGCGAAATTTAATCTACTATAAACAAAAGAATAATATAGAGTTAAAAATATCAAAAAGGCTCGACTTGTGGCACGCGGTTTATTACATTAATGATGAGGAATTGTATTCTCCTGTTGCTCGAATGATGCGTATTCGAATTTTGCTATCACTATGTGAACAGCAAGATCTACATTTCAAACAATTGGATGTGGAGTGCGCTTTCTCAAACGGAATCTTAGATAAGCATGTTTACATGAAAGTTCCAAAGGGTATAGTAGCAGATATAGATCTTGTGTGCAAACTTAAAAAATCATTATATAGTTTAAGACACTCGCCAACATGTTGGTATGATCGTTTAAATGATAAACTATTAGAGTTGAATTTCATTCGATGTAAGTCAGATCCTTGTTTGTATTTTTATGATTTGAAAAATAGTAGAATTTATTTGTTAGCACATGTTGATGATATAATCATGTTCTCTAATAATATGGTTCTACTGAACGATATGAAAACTAAATTAACTGAATGTTTTGAGATGAAAAAAAATACAGTAGAAAAAGAATTAAAGTTTCTAGGTATAACAATTGTAAAAACTGATAATGGTTTAATCATTCATCAAAGGGAAATGATTGAGAGAATTTTATTAATTTTCAATATGAAAGGACGCATGGCGTACCCGACACTCAACGAGAAGGATTATCGCAGGAAAGTGCAACCAAGAGCATTGGAGGACGTGATCGTCAGACGCGATCTGAAGATGTTATTGACGCAAATCCTAACGAAGGCAGGGGCAAACAAAGCACCAAGACGAAGGACAGAAACCAAGTGTACGAGAATATTTTCCAACACTGATTGAAAATTTTTGCTATTCCAGTGCAACCAGCTTTACAGCTGCACGATAAATGTAATAAAAGGGATTATCTTGAACGACAAGATTTACCTTACAAAGAATAAATAGGTTCTTTACTGTATATAATGCTTGGTTCAAGGCCAGATATTAGTTTTGCAATAACTCATTTTAGTCAATTTCAAAATTCATATACTGATGAATATTGGAAAAACTTGAAAAATGTACTACGACATTAACAATATAAAAAAGATATTGGATTAAAATATGTTAAGTCAAATAATGTTAAATCGAAACTTACTGCCTATGTAGATGCCGATTTTGCTAATATTGTAAATTATCGAAAAAGTATATCAGGTTTTGTAATTAAATTGTTTGACAATACTATATTTTGGAAATCCAAGAAACAAATAACAGTTTCATTGTCAAGTGCAGAAGCAGAATATGTTGCTTTATCTTATTGTATTCGTGAATGTATTTTTGTATCTCAACTATTGAATGAGATTCTAAATTCTCATGTGCGTGCAATTCAAGTTTATGAAGATAACCAATCATGTATTAAGATGGCTAATACGTTAGAAACAAAACGCACTAAACATATTGATATTAAGCATCATTTTATTTGTGAATTAGTAATGAAAGGTGAAGTTCAATTGAGCTACATATCTTCTGACAAAAATGTTGCAGATATTAGCTAAATTTAAGTTCTTAAGAGAACAAATGAATTAAGTGCCTTTTGAATTATAGTTTGAATATAAGATTGTAAAATTAGGGGGAAATATAAGAAAACAATTTTAGTTACCTCTGTGGTCTCATGATACATATATAGATCATAGATATATTAGTTGTTTCTATGTAGTGTTTGTATTCTGTCCGTTGAGTAAATGCTTAATAAAGTAAAGTCACATAAAATAGAAATCCAATCAATTTACATCACGCTATTAATTCATCAATACAAATCAACAATAACTACATATAGGTACTGATGAAATCAAAGTAGGTTTGCAAGAAGAAAAAGCGATTCCTCAAAAAAAACACACAACTTTGATACATTTCTTGTTTTCGTAGCATAGTTTAATTTGAAAATAATTTCAAAACACTCCTCTAGGGGCAGCTACTACTACTTGCACAAATCAATGCAGATAACAGTAAAAAGAAAGCCGCAAAATTCTATAGCGTAAATTATATTAGTAACCTCAGTATCAAAATTTGATGACAGATTGAGTAAAATTAACTAAATAACCATAAGCACTAATATGACAAACTTATGTTCATTTTTGGTAAAAACTAAATTTCACATTGTCCAAACAGATCGTCAAATTGAAATCCGAATGAAAAAATTCAGAAGATACTATATAGTAGAAATTGCACTTGACTTTCCCCGAATACTGCATGGGATCACTTTATGAATTTAAATCGAAAGCATGTCATTAAAACTTTCCCATACTGCATGAGCGGTTAGTCCTCAATATGTCAACGCTTGTATCGATAATAACCTGACACTAAGATTTCTCATAGTTCTTAAACGAGCACTTTCAGGATTCGCCTGTGGCAAACCACCAAAATGCGCTCCCAAGTATCTCTTCATTCATAACTATATATTTTTTGTAATCACAATATTAAGTAAATGTCGACAGAAATGGTAGTGAAATTAATGAAAAACGATAAAAAACAAACATTATTCATTCTAAAAACAACATTTTTTCAGATATATGTATAAAGATTGAACACACTCTTTTGAAAATAAAACACAGAAAATAAATGAAAGTCAATGAATAGGTATTCTCAATAGAGTTGTCAGCTATATTTCGTATTGGTCAAACCTGTTATTAACCAGCAATATAATATTTTCTTACTGATTATTGGTATATCTTGAATTCAATATTTCAAAGTGAATATATCTAATGCATTTAATCAATGAAACCCCTGACAAAGGAGGAAATTCCTTGTCCACAGGGATATTATGTCAAGTGTTACGTGCCAGGAATTTTTCACAAATTAACCAAAATTCTGATGCATACAACAATATTAAAGAGAAATCAGTCCCTGATAACAAAATGCAAAATTCAGTTAAGTCAACAAAAAAAGCTCAATGAACAATCGAAAAAATTCTCGTAGTTATGATGCAAAGATGTTCCCCACATCCGTGACAACGTATCTACGAGAATTTTTCCTTTCATTATCTATATTGCAAGTATCGATGAAAATTTTGGCAATCTCCATTCAATGTCTTTAGGAAAAATGATTTATCGTAATGAATCCTCCTTATCAAGTAATATATTTATACTTGAAGAAGGTGAAAAAAACAGAATAAAAATAAATTTCAGAAATTACCGTAGTACCCACAAATTTCCGTCTTCAAACTTCTCACGAATTAATGATTTATAAGCTTATATACCGCAATATTTTATCTCTTGATAATTATTAGCAATAAAAGACTTGTTGTATCTCGAAAAACTCGATTTTATTAAAAATTTGACGTTTCGCCACGACATTCGTGGCTTTATCAAAAAAAAAAAAACTTGATAAAGCCACGAATGTCGTGGCGAAACATCAACTTTTTAATAAAATCGGGTTTTTTGAGATTCAACAAGCCTTTTATTGCTAATAATTATCAAGAGATATCAGAAAACAACAATTAGTTCAACCAGGCAACAAACAATTCGAAATATATATATATATATATATATATATATATATATATATATATATATATATATATATATATATATATATATATATATATATATATATATATAAGGTTATTCACGTTATTCGACAAGAAAAGTTATAGCTAATGTATTTGATTTTATAAAAGGTTTTTCTTTAGGATGGATAGGGACCAATTAGATCACATATATCAATATGTGAAAATGTAGTATCAGTTTCAACGCCTAAACTCTCAACTGGTGTTTTCTTGTTTTTAACCAAATTAATGATAAGGCCTACACATTCTTATCTACATATATCAGCCTGGTTCAAACTTTACGTCGCACTTGTGAAATATTGACTTTAAACGCCACTAACTTGTTTAAATTAAATGGGACATCCCATATTTTATATAACCAACAGATGTGAAATTTAATTGTCTATCGAATACTAGAATACATTCCAATCGATATATCTTCACGTTTTCAACTAAAATACACATTTTCATCTTACAAACTGATTTTAAGAAATTTATCATTCATCAAGTCGCCTATGGCGTTTTGAGAAATCAGAATTGATTGAAATAAACATCAAGATATTAATAATATATGCGTTTATCTTTCAATATCTTAAATGTTATGTACTTGTTCAAATTATGAAGGAAACAAAAATTATGAATATGAAACAAGCAATATTTTATATCAAGCGTTCAAAGTGGCGACCACCAGACTCGAAACAGAAACGTATCCTTTTTATAAAACCTTCAGCAACATCCAATAACATACGCGGGATAACATTTAGAAAAGCTTCTCTGATACGCTGTTTCCATGGGCGACTTGGTAAATAAAAAATTTCTTAAAATTAGTTTGCAAAATGAAAATGCTCATTTTATGTAAAAACGTGGAGAGTTTTCGATAGGAATGTATTCAGATATTCGATAGACAATTAAATTTCACATCTGTTGGTGACATAAAATATGGGGCGATCCATTTAAGTTAAACAAGTAAGTGCCGTTTAAAGGTTGCAATAATTTTACCTTTATTTTTAAGAACCAAGTATAAGTAAGTCAATATTTCACAAGTGTGGTATAATACACACCTCCAACAACACCAGACAATATGAAACAGCGTTTCAGAGAAGCTTTTCTAAATGTAAGCCCGCGTATGTTCCCAAATGTTGCTAAAGGTTTTATAAAAAGGATACTGTTGTTTTTAGAGTCTGATACTTTACCTGTATTTAAGAGTGAATTTGTAGATCACCATACGATAAATAATAATAAATAGAGTCTGATGGTCGCCATTTTGAACGCTTGATATAAAATATTGCTTGTTTCATATCCATAATTTTTCTTCCTTCATAATTTGAACTAGTACATAACATTTGAAATATTGAGAAATAAACGCATATATTATGATCTTGATGTTTATTTCAATCAATTTTGATTTCTCAAAACGTCATAGGTGACTTGATAAATGATAAATTTCTCAAAATCATTTTGCAAGATGAAAATGTTCATTTCATTTAGAGACGTGAAGAGATATCGATTGGAATCTATTCAGGTAATCGATAGACAATTAAATTTTACATCTGTTGGTGACACAAAATACGGGGTGTCCCATTTAAGTTAAACAAGTTAGTGCTGTTCAAAGATTGCAATTATTTTACCTCTATTTGAACAACCAAGTCTGAGTTAGTCAATATTTTACATGCGACATAAAGTTTGTTTCATTTAGAAAGCCTTATCATTAATTTGGTTGAAAACAAGAAAACACCAATTAAGAGTGTAATCGTTGAAACTGATACATCTTCACAAAATACGACATATTTCAAAAACCCTAGGGTTTAGGTGAACTAAACCTTGATAAAACTGGCATTTGTTTCCACTATAAAATGCAGAATCCGCCGAAAGAACAAATTCTTTCTGCCAGAGTCAAGTCCAGAATACATATTGTAATATATTATTGTTGGCAACATTGAGTGTCACGGTGTTGGCTCCCCTGACATGTCACTGTCAAGTGTCGAGGAATAGAATAAAGCTTTAAGTTGAGAAGCAAAGCATGGCCGTTGTATGAAACGTGAGTTTGATAAATGAATTGAAAATAAATAAAGAAGTGTCATTTAATAAAAATAATGATAACTTCTAAAAGAAAGAACTAAAATATGTGGTGTCGGTTTATTCAGTTGGTTAAAATAGCTATCAACAAAATGGATGAAATAGGATTTGAACCTCCGAGAAACGTGGTGTTCAATAAGGATGCCTATGAAAATTTGGAAAAGTTCTTGAGAAGCCTGGATGTCAACATGGAAGCAACTGGCCTTGAGGCAAAAGAAAATCCAACAAAAAAGGAGATTCTTCTTAATCTCGCAGGTGAGGAGACAAAAGAGATTCGGAATCTTTTGGCTAAACGTGGAGAAGAAGAAAATATTTAAAGGAGTTGTGCAGGCATCTAAAGCTTAGTGTAAGCCTCTAAGAAACCTATGATAGATATATGAATTTTTCACTCGAATTCAACAAGAGGGAGAAAATTTTGATCACTACATCACAGAAGATAAAACCTTGGCTGCAGTATAAAATTTGGAATGTTATAAGTCTCTAATCTGAGATAAAATAGTAAGTGGAATTAAGGATCTGTCATTACAAGAGAGGCTACTACAGCAATCTGCACTAACCCTTAACAAAGCAGAGGAAATCTGTCTTGCAGCAGAAGCCAGCAGGTTACAAGCAAGATGCTTAAGAAGTGAAAAAAAAGTGGACTTGGTTAGAAGAAGACATTCACCATCTAAGAAGAATGACTCAAATGTAACTAATGTGTACAAGTGTCTGAAATGTGGTCGCACTCATGAAAAACGAAATTGTCCGGCATTTGGCAAGTATTGTTCAATTTGTAATAAACCCAATCATTTTGCATCAGGTTGTATATTTGAAAATAACAAAGTCACTAATAATGGGTATAAATATACACAACACAATGGTAAAAACAAGGGTCAAATCAAATTTGATGAAGGTGTACACGAGATGGTACCAGATCGTATGACAAATGAAAATGTTTCTATTATTGATGAAATAAGTTTGGATAATAATTCTAAAATATGGACTATTGCAGCTAAAATTAACAATAAAGCTGTTAGTTGTAAACTGAACACAGCGGCCACATTCAATTGCATGCCGATAAAATTTTTCAAAACATAAGATATTGACCAAAATAAGATCAACAAGGATACAGTCAATGTAATAAGGAGATTTTCGAAGGTACATGCAAGATTCCATTACATTACGAATTAAAACTAAAGGAGAATTATACTCCATTTGTTAGTGCCTGTTGAAGAGAGCCTAATACAATTAAACCAATTTTAAAAAGTACATTATATAATTTGATAGAACGTGAAATTATTGAGAAGGTTAAAGAACCTACCGAGTGGGTTAATAATATAGTTATAGTGGAAAGAGCGGATCAGACACTGAGAATATATTTAGATCCATTACATTCGAATAAAAATATTTGTAACGATCAATTTCCCATTCTGACATTAAAAGAACTTTCACTAAAATTAAAAGGAAAGAATATATTCAAAGTAATAGACTTTAAGGAAGGTTTCTATCATGTACTATTAGAAGAAAGTAGTAGAAGGTTGACTCCATTCGGTAAATTGTGCTTTACAAGGTTACCCTTTGGTATCAGTGTCCTGAAGTTTTTCAAAGAATTGAAGAAGAAATGTTCTGTGACAAAGGTTTCGGAATTTATTTTGACGATTTTATAATTGCGGCAGAAAACGAGGAACAGCATGACGATATTCTTCAGAAGATAATAGAGCAAGAACATTTAATGTCAAATTTTATGAACATAAACTCCAATATTGAGTTTCAGAAGTTAAGTATTTTGGTCAAATATTTTCGAGAGATTGAGTTGAACCAGATCCTAATTATTTGGAAGCCGTTCTAGAGTTAGAACCACTGAAATCTAAAAAAGATCTGAGAATAATTGGAATGTTCTATTACTTAAAAAAGTATATTCCTGATTTATTCCAACTGCTTGGTCCTCTAAGAAATCATATAAAAAATAATGTGGAACTGGACTGAAGATCATCATAATGCATTTAATAAGATAAAAACTCTCATAACTAAGATTCGTAATTTGCAAATTTTCGACTCAAAATCACCCATTAATATACAGGCTGATGCAAGTCAATTCGGTATTGGTGGTTGTTTGTTTCAAGAGAATAAACCGGCGGTATTCTGTTCTCGAAGTTCCACAGATATAGTAACTTGGTATCCACAAATTGATGAAGAATTACTTAATATTTATTTTTGCTTAAAAAAATTCATAATTTTGCATATGGTAGGAAAATAAAAGTCAAGACTGATCATCGACCTTTAGTATCCATCTGTCAAAAAGATTAAAATTAAGTTTATTAGAATACAATTTTGATATTGAATACTTACCAGGTAAATTCATGTATATAGCTGGCTTACTGTCTAGATCTTTTATTACAATAAAAATTAAGGTAAACATGAGACAACTTTTGACGTGCATTCAGTTGAAATTCATTTGCCAATCTTAGAGGATAGGTTGGAATAATTAAAAGATGCTACTATGAAAGATACTACATTATCTATATTTTTTTGGCCAGTTGAAAATAAACAGATATTAGATAGTGAATTATCTACTTATTTAAAATCTCAGGCTCAAATATATGAAAGAAATAATTTATTATATTCAAATGATAAAATTAATATACATAAAGCGTTGCGTGAATTAATGTTGAATAAACTATATGTAGGTCTTTTGGGTGTTGGGAAAACTAAAGCAAGAGCTCCTAAAATTTTTTTTTTCGCCAGGAATGGAAAAAGCAATTGAAAAATTCATAGCAAAATGTGAGATTTGTTTGAAGTTTAGCAGAAAACCAACTACAGAACTCTTAATCCCTCACGACCTACCTGAAATACCTTTTTCATAAATTAGGTGCTGATATTTTATATTTTGGCGAATGTGATTATCTAGTTTTAGTTCACTATTATTCTAAATGGATAGAATTAGAACAATGGTATTCAAAAACAACTTAGTTTGTCATTCAAAAACTTAAGCCTATACTTGCAAGATTTGGTGCACCTGGTATTTATATCTGATAATAATCGTTTCAATAGCTCAGAATTGTTAAACCTTGCTCAAAGTTGGAATATTAAAGTGATAACATCTAGTCCGCGTTATACCAAGGCTAATGGACTTACTGATCGTACAGTGGGTGTATGTAAAAATTTAATAAAAAAATGTTGCGAAGCAGATATTGATATTTTCGAAGCATTGTTAGAATACCGTAACACACCTTTATCTGGTTTGAGTGAATCACCAAGTGAACTACAGAAAAGAACATTGAGAAGTTTTTTGCCTGTATCTAGCACTATTTTGTTGAAATCTCCAGTTGTAAATTATGATACAATCGAAAAACATAGACTCAATAAAAAGAAGTATTATGATATTAATGCTCATTCTGGTGATAGCTTCAAGGATGGAGATAGTGTGATAATCAGGAATGATGAATTAATTGTTGGGTCACAGGGAAAATGATGAGAAAGGCTGACACGCCCAGGTCTTATCTTGTTAAAGATCATTATGGTAATGTTCTTAGGAGAAATTCATTATTTCTTAGGTCGTCACCTCGAGCCTTTGAGATTTGCAGAACAATAGATTTCGAAAATAAAATTGCCGTACGTAACCCTAGAGACACTAATATAGATGTAAGCAAAGAGTTACAACATAATGAGTATATCCCACCTGTGTGTAATAAATTGTTTTTACACGAACAGGTTGCAAAATTGTTAAGCCAGTTCGATATAGAGATTAGCAATATTAGTATTAGTCAAAGATAAAACTGTATTTTAGTTATAAAATGAGGATATGTTATATAATGTTGTTGGCAACATTGAGTGTCACGGTGTTGGCTCCCCTGAACTGTCACTGCCAAGTGTCAAATATAGAATTAAGTTTTAAGCTAAGAAGCCAAACATGGCCGTTGTATGAAGTAATGAATAAAGAAGTCTCATTTAAAAAGATAATATATAACTTCTAAATGATAGATCTAAAATACATATATAACCAGCTCTCTTGGAAAGATGTTTGATAATTTTTTAGTTATTGAAGAATTTTTTTTGTATATATATATATATATATATATATATATATATATATATATATATATATATATCATTGATATTTGACAAATCTTGTTTTATGTGTGAGTATTTGATTTGTGATACATATTTAGTTGATGTGCTCAAGCTTTGATGCAATTTTTTTCACCACTCTGTACAATATTAAGATAAAACTTTTATGTTACATGTTACTGGGTGTAAACAATTTGCAAATTATGGTCCGCATTTTTTAATTTCTCAAAATTTTTCAGCAACGGTAAGTTTTATGTATAGGAAATATGGCAGTAACTTACCTTTGTTTGGTCCATAGATTCTAAAATTTTTTTTCTCTCAGTTTTATTGGAAGTATTTCATATAGAACACAAAAATATTTTTCTCTCAGTTTTATTGGAAGTATTTCATATAGAATTACAAATATTGAGTCAGTATGATTACACAATCTTCTACAAAGTTAAATTTAGCCTACGGGATTCATTGATCAATAATAGGGATAAAATTGATTCGATGAGTAGTTCGGGTATTTAAAAGATTAGTTGCGGCTGTTCTCAGTAATATATAGGTCGAAAGAAATATTAGAATACGCAAACAAATTTGAAACATATAAGGTATAACTCAAATTTTGAAATTTTACATTTTTGTGGAAAAAATAAATTGTTAGAGATTTTGGAAATTTTGAGAAATATGGTAAATGGAAACATTCCATCAAATACTCAAATAAATTTTCACCCGAACTCCTTGATTAAAGTTTTGTTTCAGCCGTGAGAGGCCTTTGTTATGTTTCTGAGTTTCGTGGTGAATTTTTTCTTCTGGAGATATATAGTTTTTAGTTATATCTTATTAATTGAATATTAGGTTTATATAGATGGATACAATTGATGTGAAGTGAAATTTGTCGCTCAGTTTTCTGTAATTGCATTGTGCATGTAAATATTTGATTTTTTTCCTTGAACAAGTGTAGAAGAAACTATTTATTTTCAATCTGATTTGTGTCATTGTCATTGTCAATTATGTCAAATCAGATTGAAAATAAATAGTTTCTTCTACACTTGTTCAAGGAAAAAAATCAAATAAATTAAAATTAAAAAAACATGAGGGAGATGACAATAACTTTCACGAAAAAACCTCAATTCTGGTATGTATCCTTCTTGCTTGTTTCCGAATCAATATTACCTATTGTAATTGGCTTGTAGATCCCTGAGGAGGAAATAAATTATTTCGAAAGCTTGGATAGAAGAAGAGTACACTAACGTGTTTTTCAAATTGCCGCATCCCCACTAAAAGAAATAGATGTTTCCCACTTAGTTTCGGCAACTAACCAAATCCACTATATATATATATATATATATATATATATATATATATATATATATATATATATATATATATATATATATATAAACTTCTATTCATTGAATTGATAAGAGGAACAGTATTACCTGACAACTATATGTTGATATCTTTGGACGTAGTTTCCTCATTTACTAACATCCTTCTTGAATTAGTGGTGACAATAGTGATAGAGAAGTGGCCCTCAATCTCAGAACATACTTCCATATGCCGGGAAAATTTTGTTCTTTTGTTGAAATTTATTTTCAAGAACACATTTTTTAGTTTTAATGGCACCTTTTATGAACAAATTTTTTGAACCGCAATGGATCCTATTTTAGCGAATATAGTACTGGATTACTTATTAGAGAAGGTATTTGAACAACTCCCCTTTGAAGTTCCATTCATGTTTAAGTATGTAGATGACATTATTTGTTCAGTTCCATCTAGTGAGGTTCAGACAACTTTAGATATTTTTAACAAATTTAATGAACATTTGAAGTTTACCATTGAAGTGGAGAAGGATTGTAGTATTTTGTTTCTTGACACTAAAGTAATTCACACTGACAATAATGTGATTGTTTTGGATTGGTACTCGAAACCTACGTCATCATGAAGATTTCTTAACTACTATCCCAACCACCCAAAAAATGAGAAACTTAATACTGTGTTGGCCATGAAGAATAGGATTACCTTTATAAGTTATAAAAAATTTTTGAGGGCAAATTTAGAAAAACTATATAGGATTTTTGTTAACAATGGTTATCTGAGGCACCTTCTGAGGAAACTTCTTTTCAATTCTAATGTTCATAATGGAGCTTTGGATAAAAAGAACCGTCCTGTGTCAACTTATAAGAAGCTCCCCTTCATTCCGTATCTTACGCAATCGTTGATATCGGTTTTCAAACAGCTTACTAATGTACACATTGCTAGGTATAATTTGCTACGAGTGTCTGATGTTTTCTCAAAGATCAAGGATGAAACTCCGCTTCTTTTCCGTACTAACATTATTTATAAAGTATCGTGTAATAATTGCGAAGGATGTTATATAGGACAAACCCAATAATGGTTAAGAAAAATAATCACCCAACACAAGAGTGACTGCAAAACACAAAAAGATTCTTGTGCGTTGGCGAAACATCATAAAAAGACCGGTTATTCCTTCAATTTTACTGATGTTAAAATATTGAAGTGTGAAAACAATTATAAAAAAAGACTTCTCCATGAAATGTATTATATTAATAAGACCATTAATTCCATTAACTCTAAATCGGATATAAATCAGTTGAATAATATTTATAGTTGTATTTTGTAGACGTTTCCATGTTTTCAATAATTCATTGCATGCCATGCACCAATGATATCTGAGACGCAGACAGGTTTTTTGTTTTGTTTATGGTTTGTATTTTTGATTTTTCAATTTTTGGATTCCCTCATTTGGTTCATTCAGTTTCCAGATTGCTACATTGAATCGTTTTCATGTTTATATTCTGTTAATAATTTTTACTTGTGTGTGTACTTTTAAAGCTACTCAACTTCCGTAAGTTATTTCTTACTTTTTAATTTATACAGCTGTTTTAAATTGTGTTTTGTTTTTAGTGATCTCCTGATGAAGTCAAAAAATTTGAAGGAATATTGAAGTTTGATTCAGCCCCAATGACCTATAACCCGATAATTATTATTGATTAATTGAAAACAAAAGTTCGATAAATAATAAATAACATCTCTTCTTATATATATATATATATATATATATATATATATATATATATATATATATATATATATATATATATATATATATATATATATATATATATTGTTGTGAACCCTCCTAACAATGAACCTATTGTTCTTCTTAACCCATTTATGTTTGCTTAGGTCAGCATTTATATTAAAAGTATATAAGTCAGAGCAATCCTACGCAGCTTTAATCCAGTAGATTCCTTCGTGCCTTACACGTCGTAATGTTAGTCTATTCATTCAAAATCCAGTAGATTCCTTCGTGCCTTACACGTCGTAATGTTATTCAGTTCATTCAAAGTCCAGTAGATTCCTTCGTGCTTTACACGTCGTAATGCCAGTTTGTAGTTCATTCTCTACGTATAATAAATCATAAATCTATTCAGTATTAATTAATGTCTTATGCTTCAATAATAATCCAGACCCATATTGGTGCAATAAATCATAAATAGTGCAACAGTCTAATTAACTCAATCCTAAATAGTGCAACGTATTGGTGTGTTAGTTTTCGAGGCTTTCCTGAAATAAAGTGCTCAACCTTAAAGTTTTACGGAGCTTTTCTTCAATAAAGCTGCCCTGGTGTCAGAAGGTTATTGTAACCACCCTGTACAAATGTTGTACTCTGAGCAGTGCCCCAGAGGAATACAACATTAAACTGGTGTCAGAATTGTGGGATAGTCATATACTTAACCACAGGTTGGGTTAAAGTGACATCTGAGTGAGAAAATCTAAAGAAGATTTCCACTGTGAGTATCAACTCTTAACAGAAACGAATTCCTACGGCTCTCCGCCTCCTCCTGCAACTACTTGTGTGACTGGATAAATTCGTGTGTGACTGGAAAACAAGAATTCCACCGGACCATTGGGCGTCTAAGCACTACGAAGTCCACCGGACCAGAGGGTGTCTAAGCACAAGAAGCATCAATTCGCTCAAAGAAGCATCTCAATTCGTTCAAAGAAGCACCAAATCGCTCAAAGAAGCATCCTAATTCGCTCAACGAAGCATCTAGTTCTCTCTAAGAAGCAATCAATCAATCAAGACTACAGATACAAGTAAGTCTTTTCAATTCTTTTATTTATTGATCAATTGAATAATCGTTCTCATATTCATTTTATATTATTGCACTATGTCTCATAACGAAATGAATCATAATATTCCTGAATCTAATAATATTGATGAAATATCTGAAGATGAAAATGAAGAATTACCGCTAAGCGTATTATTTAAATTCATTAAACAATTTTCTGGGGATCGCACTGAACTTAATACATTTATTCAAAATGCTAACTCTGCTTTTCAATTAGCAACTCATCGTCAAATATCAAGTTTATTTTTATACATTGTCTCTCAACTATCAACTAATGTTGTAAATGAAATTGAAATCACTGAAATTACTTCCTGGACTCAACTAAAATAACGTCTCAGACAATTTTATAGCTATACAAAACATTTAGTTTAGACTTGAACTTATTAAGAATGAATGTATTCAATCTGAAATTTGCAATTGCCAAAATCCTAATGAACTAACTGGTTTAAAGAAAGCAATTCAACAAACTGCATTACGTAGATTTATTATTCATTCGAAACCTGAAATAAGCCAAATGCTCAGGGCAAGAAACTTAAACGATTTAAACGAAGCTTATTCCGTTGCACTCCAAGAAGAAAAACTTCTTAATTATACAAAATCTAAACATTTTTCTCAAACAAAAAATTTAAATAATTATAACCAAAGAAATACTCAAAATAATCTAAATCCTAGACATAATTCGTATAATAAAATGAGAAATTTTTTGGATATAAATAATTATTCATACAATTCTCAAAATAGTTCAAATCCAAGATACAACTCATATAATAAAATGAGAAATTTTTCAAATATAAATAGTTATTCATACAATCCTCAAACTAATCTAAATCCTAGATACAACTCATATAAGAAAAGGAGAAAATTTTCAAATATAAATAATTATTCCTACAATCCTCAAAATAATTCAAATTCTAGATACAACTCATATAATAAAATGAGAAATTTTTCAAATATAAGTAATTATTCATTCAATCCTCAAAATAAATATGAAAAGTTCTGTAAATATTGCAAAAAGAAAGGACATTTAATTTCAGAATGCAGAAGTTGTCCTAATAATAATAGTATGCACAATTATCCATCTACGTCACATCAAAACGCTTATAATGACAAATTCTGCAATTATTGTAAAAGAAAAGGTCACCTAATTTCAGAATGTAGGAAGAAAGAATATAATTCTAAGATAAACCATTTAAGAGGCATTCCTTTTTCGATAAAAAATCCAATTTTTAGTAATGATTCTTTCAATATAGATCAACCTCTACAAACATTATCCTTTCGTCTAATTAATGCGCCAAATAAACAAATAAAATTATTAATCGATACTGGAGCCGCTGTCTCAATTATAAAGCATACATCGCTAATTCCTAATAAAACGGTCCTTAATAGTAAAAAGACAATTCAATTAATTGGAATTAATCCAAATATGCCTATCAATTCTTTAGGAACTTCATCTCTTAACCTTGAATATAATAACATTAAGATAACTCATGAATTCAACGTAATCAATGCTGCGAAGATACAAACTCCCTTTGATGGTTTGCTAGGTAACGATTTTTTTAAAACGCATAAAGGAATTATCAATTATGAAAACAATAGCGTCTCTATTTGCAACAATGAAATACAATTCAACAATGATATCAAAACTCAGATTACAACTCGTCCACGATGCGAATTCGTTTGCGAAGTAGATATCGTAAACAATATACAAAGCGGATTAATACAGCAGTCAACAATAAAAGAAAACGTCTTTATTCCAACTGTCCTGATAAATAATAACAACCACACAGCAACTATTCCTATCCCAAATTTAAATATGAAACCATCACTAGATATTATTGAAATAGAATCTCAAAAGTGTATTAAAAGTATTCCAATTCCTAAAAATACAAGAGACATAAAATCATTCTTAGGACTCGTCGGGTATTACCAAAAATTTATAAAAAACTTCTCTGCTATTGCTAAACCTCTTACTCATCTATTGAAGAAAACACAAAAATTTATATGGAATCAAGAATGTCAAAACTCATTTCAATTATTAAAAGATATCCTTACAATATACCAATTTCTCCAAACCATTTATATTAACTACTGATGCATCAAATGAAGCTATAGGATCTATTTTATCGCAAGGAAAAATTCCAGAGGATTTGCCCATAAGTTATTATTCCAGAACATTAAATAATGCAGAAAAATCATATTCAACTATTGAGAAAGAACTTTTAGCTATTGTGGAATCATGCAATCATTTTCGTCCTTATTTGTTCGGACAAAAATTTTATGTTTATACGGATCACAAACCCTTAACATGGCTCAAAAATTGTAAAGAACCATCAAGTCGATTATTAAGATGGAGATTAAAATTAATGGATTATGATTACGAAATAATTTATAAAAAGGGAAAATTAAACCAAAACGCCGATGCACTAAGCCGCCTAATTCCTGATCATTCAATAACTCGCCAAGAAACTAAAAATATTGAACATGAACGAAGTCACTTATCATATAAAGAATTCCTCATTCAATTTCAGCGTAAACAAATAACTAGCGACAACGTAACAGAAGAAACTGATAATTTATTTAATGCGCCAGCAAATTTTTCTCTAGGTCACTGTGTCAGTAAAGATTTTCATATGAATAAAGGCATCGCTCTTCAATTCAAAAATAAATATAACAATGTTAAAGAACTAATTTCACAAAATAAAAATGTTGGTCAAGTTGCTTGTCTACGTAATCAAGACAGAATGCTCTACTACCTCATCACTAAAAACAAATTCTTTGATAAACCAACATACGAAAATGTATTTTCTACGTTATTATCTTTAAAACTATTATGTTTACAAAATGGAGACAAATGTATTGCCCTTCCAAAAATATCGACAGGACTCGATAAGCTTGAATGGAATAAAATTTATGAAATGATCAAATACGTGTTCTCAAATTGTGATATACAAATAAAAATTTACGCAAATTCACAAATTCCACAAAACATAGTAAATCAATTAAATAATGAGGAGCTTACGTTTGAGAATTTTAAAGGCTTTCATCAAAGAGAAATTAGAATTCCAAACCCTAAAATAACAAACGTACCAATAACAAAGATCAAAAACTTCATAATACCCATGTCATGCGACTATGCACAATCAAACGAATATCTAAATTATATACGTTAATATTTCCAAGATTTACCAAAAAACCCAAGAATTTCTGAAATAACAAAAAAACCTCTGCCCCAACAAAATCTTTATATTATATTCTTGAAAGAATTTTATGATCAATCAGTAACCTACGAAAATTTATTTAAGACTTTATATAATCTCAGAATTTTATTACAACATAATAACACTTCAAAATTCGTAGTAACAGATATAACTAGAAATAAATATAATGATTTAATACGTCAGGATACATATTACAGTTTACTTTATTTCCTTTTTAATGATTTCGAATATGAAATATTGAGCAGTGAACGCATAACAATCTCTGATGAAAATTTAATAAAAGATATACTTTTTGAAAATCACGATTCAACTATTGCTGGACACCAAGGATTCGAACGTACTTATGAAAAAATAAGACAATATTATTACTGGGATAATATGAAAGATCAAATTCGAGATTATGTGAAGAAATGCAAAATATGTCAAAAGTCAAAAACTGACTTTAAATGTAATAAGAGTCCAATGCAAATTACTACAACATCATCAAAATTTTGCGAACAAATTGCTTTAGATATCGTAGGTCCTTTACCTCAAACAAATTCAAATAATCGTTTCATATTAACAATTCAAGATGACTTAACCAAATTCATCCAAGCTTACGCAATCCCTACGCATGATGCACAAACTGTTGCTGTACATTTCTTGAAATTTTGTTCACAATTTGGTTTTCCAGAACATATTTTAACTGACCAAGGTACAGAATTCACATCTCAAATTTTTAAAGAAATAAATAAAATGATGTCAATTAAACAAAAACAAACCACTCCTTATCATCCTCAATCAAATGGTTCATTAGAAAGAACACATTTAACTCTCAAAGATTATTTTAAATGCTACGTAAATAAAGATAATAATGATTGGGACGAATTTCTAAATCTAGCCATTTTCAGTTATAATACATCAATTCATAAATCCACTCAAAAAACTCCATACGAGTTAGTCTTCGGTCAAAAGGCAAGGATACCATCACAAATCACTCATCCCAAACCAAAACCTAATTATTCAGATTTAGCAAATGACATAACAAATAAACTTCGAATAATTCGTGAAACGGCGCATGATAATCTAATACAAGCAAAACAAAAATCGAAATTATATTATGATAAATCACATAAACGCATGTATACTTTCAATGAAGGTGATCTAGTCCTCCTATACGATTCACTCTCAAAAGCTAAAAATAAAAAGCTAGCTCCTAATTATAAAGGACCATATAAAATCGAACAAATTCACAATAATAATACCGCAACTGTACGCTTATCTCATTCTAAACTAAAAACATATAATTTCAATCAACTGAAACCATATATTGTTTCAGATTCTGAGGAAAATGAAATCGCCGCAAAGCCTTCTACTTCTCGTTCTAACGATAACATTATACTCTCCGATCCAAGCTCTTCCTAAATACACTATAAAACCTATAAACTCCTCCGCAGGACTACTTTATCATAATCTACGAACAACCCAAATCTGCAATCAAAAACATACTTTACTAACATATTATAATCTAACTCATTTGAACTATCAAGTGCATACTATCTACGAATATTTTATAAAAACATATGAGATCTGTAATTATTGTATGGCTGAGCACATTTTGTCAGATTGTCAAAATCAACTTAAATATATTAAAACGAAATATTCAATCATAAAAAGAAATTATAATATTATATCTCACCAAATAAATTTTATTTCTAATCGTAAAAAACGCGGCCTAATAAATGGCATAGGTGACGCATTTAAATGGCTCTTTGGTACTCCAGATGCCGATGATGCCCAATTTTATACAGATTCAATCAATCAATTAATGGCTAATCAAAAACAAACTCATGTTCTAATGCAACAACAAGTATCAATAATTTCTGAAACGATTAGTAATTTCAATAACTCTTTTACGAAAATGAATGAAAATATTAAAACTCTAAATAACAATCTTAAAAACTTTAATAAATTTGCAAACGACGTTGTGCAAATGAAAACACAAATAACTCTAGAAGCAGAACTCTCAAGTCATCTAATTCTTCTCATCGAAATGACTGATGAAATTCAATTATTATTAGAAAACTACGTTAACGATATATCTTTAATTCAATATGGAATCATTAATTATCGAATATTACCTCCAGAACAACTGTTTAAGGAATTACAAATAATATCAGTAAAACATGCATTGCCAATTCATTTAACAATTGATAATATTTATTTATATTATAATATTATGGATATTTCTTCATTTATTAATAAAAACATATTGATTATTGCTTTACACATTCCATTAGTGACTTTAAATGATTTCAACATATATCAAATATTTCCACTACCAAGTCCTCATAATGATGATAATACAATATTCTCTTATATTGAACCTTCCAAACCATATATCCTAGTCTCTCCCATGAGAACGACATATTTAATGATTAATGAATTAGAGAAGAGTTGTAAAGAATATTCTCCAAAACAATGGATCTGCAAGAAGCTACTCATAACTAAGAAATCTTACAATGAAGACTGTGAAATTCAGCTATTAATGAAAACGACTGTCCAGATTCCAAAATCATGTCAAACAAGAAATCTTATTGCTCATTTAGAAATATGGCACCAACTAGATCAAAATCAATGGGTTTACTCGACTTCAAGTCCTACACAATTATCTATTTTATGTGAAAAGGAACCACTGCAACAAGAAATCATTAATAAAATTGGAATTCTAGAATTATCCCCGAAATGCAAAGCTTTCACCAGCGATACCACTCTAGAAGCAACGCAAGCTGTTCTGCTTTCCAATTCGACATATGAAATACCTTCAACAAATATTAACGAAGATGAATGCTGTCTGAAACTCAAGAAAAATCTTACTCTAGATGCCATACACTTAACACCAATTAAACTAATGAATGTTGATCTTCATGAACTCAAATACGCACAAAGTAAATTGAAAGAATTCGATGAACAAATTCAACAGCAACTAAATCAACCATTTATAATAAAGAAATCTAACTGGTATACAACACTTATCACCTTATTATGCAGCTTATTTCTACTTATTGCAATTTATAATATTTTGAAATGGTGCGGATTATTTCAAATACTTCGAAAATTCTGCTGTTTCACAAGAGAACCTAGAGCAATTGAAGCCAGCCCATGTTTCCAAATATTCAACCAATGCCATAAGAAATCAGTACAACCAATCATAGTCCGCTACGATACAGAACTTCAACGAATAGATACTACGAATCCCTCAAATGATCAAGATATCGAAACGTCTAGCTCACAGTCTCTGAGAAGATCCAAGAGGACCAAAACTAAAGTTACTCCCTATTAATTGAACTGTCATAAGGTTACTATCTAATAATAATGTTTTTTCTCGATCTGCACGAACAAAAGCAGACTTATTATGTATCCATTATTCTAATTGTATATTTCCATTATTTCGATCATATAATCACGTTATTATATAATTTTCTATTTAATGTATTTAAACATAATTGTATATTTTATTGTTCTGCAACAGTCACTTTATATAAGTTTTTATTCTATGTATTCAAATAACTTGCAAAACTGTTGCCAAATAATTAATTATTATAAACCTAACGTATAATTGCTCTCACTTAAGATTTTCTCTTCAATTTAAAAATTTCATCAAAAATCTTTTTAAGGGTGGAGGAATGTTGTGAACCCTCCTAATAATGAACCTATTGTTCTTTTTAACCCATTTAAGTTTGCTTAGGTCAGCATTTATATTAAAGTATATAAGTCAGAGCAATCCTACGCAGCTTTAATCCAGTAGATTCCTTCGTGCCTTACACGTCGTAATGTTAGTCTATTCATTCAAAGTCCAGTAGATTCCTTCGTGCCTTACACGTCGTAATGTTATTCAGTTCATTCAAAGTCCAGTAGATTCCTTCGTGCTTTACACGTCGTAATGCCAGTTTGTAGTTCATTCTCTACGTATAATAAATCATAAATCTATTCAGTATTAATTAATGTCTTATGCTTCAATAATAATCCAGACCCATATTGGTGCAATAAATCATAAATAGTGCAACAGTCTAATTAACTCAATCCTAAATAGTGCAACGTATTGGTGTGTTAGTTTTCGAGGCTTTCCTGAAATAAAGTGCTCAACCTTAAAGTTTTACGGAGCTTTTCTTCAATAAAGCTGCCCTGGTGTCAGAAGGTTATTGTAACCACCCTGTACAATTTTTGTACTCTGAGCAGTGCCCCAGAGGAATACAACAATATATATATATATATATATATATATATATATATATATATATATATATATATATATATATATATATATATATATATATATATATATATATATATATATATATATATATATATATATATATATATATTATGGCGTTTCAAAAAAAAGTTTATTATAGATGCCAAAACAGGCATCTAAAAATATAAGCCCTTAATATCGATGTCAAGGTGTTGCGTATCGCACTTTTCGATTTCTCATAAGAATAACACGGGAAAAACAAATTTTTTCTCCTGATTTTTGTGACTAATGAACCATAAATTGCTCTGCGAATTCCATCAAATATTTTTGTAGAGAATTGAACGCTCTACAAAAAAGTTTCGATATCATTTTTCGATGAATCGACTCATTCAAATGTTATTCGAGGTCAAAGTATGGTATAATAATTCAACTTCTGCTACGCAAGCGTCAAACAATAGCTTAGAATTTATGAAGAATTTGATTCAATCTAAAAATATAGATCCGCCAGTGTCAGAAAATGTAACACTTGTGGTATTCAAATGAAGAATTGGCCACAATCTCATTATTTGACGATAATGTATCAGTTGATGTGAAGAAAAAAATTTTTTAATTCAAAATCGGCAAAGTTCTACACTAGGCCAAGCTACAGAGATTACGAGTGTGCATATTGTGTAAAAAGTGTTAGAAGAAAACCAGCTGCGCCATTGTTTGTAAAATAGTTCCATATGATATAGTGATATGTTTTTCACTCGACTTTATTATTTATAACTTTGTTATTAACAATTTTATGCAGAAAATCGCGTTTTTTTTTAGTTTTTTGCTTATAAAGTTGAAACTATCACAGTAATCGTGATAGCGTCCACAGACTAATTGTAGCAAATGAAAAGACGAAGAAAATGTGATGTCGGACGACTCGATCAGACCCTTAGTTCAAGAGAAAATCGGATAAAACCAGCCAAAATGCAGTTTTTTCTAAAATTCATAACTCGGTTATTTTTTGAGTTGTAGCGTAGATCCTCCGGTCAGCATCAGTTATCAATACAAACTTTATTAGTGCGAAGAGAAGGAACTGTCCGATGCATATTTTTTGATCTGTGGCCATTTGAATAATTCACTATGCAATTTTCCAGCAGACCTGTATGCGACAGGTATGGTCCGATTTCAATTTACAAAAAAGATTTTGAAATAAGAATTCTCATAGTTCAAAACGTTCATCTTGATTTTACATGAAACCGCTGGGAAATATGTTAAAAATGAAGCTGAACATGACGAAAAAGGGCCGAACGCGTGATAGTAGTTGAAGAGTGGGGGTAGAGTAGCAGGCGAGGAGAAGCAAGACATTCGAAAGCGTCGGCACATGATGGTATTTTCGTCATGTTCAGCTTTATTTTTAACATATAAAACCAAGATGAAAGTTTTGAACTATGAGAATTATACTTTCCAAATCTTTTTTGTAAATTGAAATCGGACCATACCTGTCGCATTCAGGTCTGCTAGAAAAATGCATAGTATAATATCCAAATGGCCACTGATCAAAAACTATGCATTGGACAGTTCCTGCTCTTCGCATAAATAAAGTTATATGTTAATAACTAATACTGACCGGATGATCTACGCTACAAAAAATAACCGAGTTATGAATTTTTGAAAAAACTGCATTTTGGCTGGTTTTATCCGATTTTCTCTTGAACTGATGGTCGGTTCGAGTCGTCCGACCTCTCATTTTCATCGTCTTTTCATTTTCTACAATTAGTCTGTAGACACCATCACGATTATTGTGATAGTTTCAACTTTATAAGCAAAAAACTAGAAGCTATTTTCTGCATTAAATTGTTAATAACCAAACATATCACTATATCATACAGAACTATTTTACAAACAATGGCGCAGCTGGTTTTCTTCTAACACTTTTTACATGATAAAATCTCTGTAGCTTGGTCTACACCATTGCGTCAAAGGTGATGGAGCAAAATCTTGAATCTATATCGCAAAAAGATTTGAGTGACCTTGTCTCCGAAAATTTGATAGAGCTATTCAAAAAATTCGATTTGCCATGCCATTTTTTGGAGGATGATATTTCAACATGGCGCAGTAATGATTCATATAAGGACTGTTTACAATATTTCAATACGTTGAAAGTCACTATTGATGTAGCTGAACGAGGTGTTGCTTTGATTGTGGAATACAACAATTACCTCACAAAAGAAGAGCAACAACTGCAATACTTATTGCAAGTAGTTCGCGAACATCATCAGAGATATCCCAATTACAATAAAACAACTCTTCAGCAACTTTAATTTCATGGAAATGTGTGAAAATCGAATTTATGAGAATGATACATTTTTAATTTGTTATGAGTTTTGAGTAATTAGTTTATAATATCTGTTAGTCATGAATACATAAATGTTGGATAAAATCACATGTCTGTTAGTCTGGATTATTAAAACGCAGAAACACTCTTCAGGCCATGATTGAAATATTTTCAATTTTTATGCGCAATCTATTTAAAAATAATTTTTCAATAAAATTACACCAATCTTCAATCGAAAAAGATAAAAGTTTTACTTTTTTGAACTCTAAGAGCCCAGAAATAAAATTAACTTTGACCTCGAATAACTTTTGAATGAGTTGATTCATCGAAAAATGATATAAAAACTTTTTTGTAGAGCGTTCAATTCTCTACGAAATTTTCAACGGAAATTGCAGAGCAATTGGAACAGGAATTAGAGCTCACCAGTTGAGTGAGAGATATGGAAAAAAAAATATTCAGCTGATCCATGAAATATTTACGTTGTTTGGCTATTCAGCTAGCAGAACGCAATAAAATTGTTCACAATTTGAAAAAACATTCTGAAATAGCTGGACCAGACTGGATGAAGGGGGTTTTAAAAAAGCATCCTGACTTAAGTATGAGGCAACCTCAGGAGTTAGAGCTATGGTATTCAATAAAGTTGCAGTAACACAATTTCACACATTATTAACAGTTTGTATTGATAAATATAAACTATTCCCGGACAGAATTTTCGACTGTGATGGGACCGGTATTATCGCCAATCCCAAAGGACATTCCAAGATAATCGCAACCAAAGGAAAACGATAAGTTCGTACTCTAACATCATGTGAGAGAGGTGAAACTGTAACTGTCGAGTGATGCTTTTCTGCCAGTGGCGCTTATATGCCCCATGTTATTTTTTCCTAGAAAAACGAAACAGACGGAGTTTGAGTTGGGGTTGCCACTTGGAGGATGGGCAGATGTCACTGATTGGAACCCAATGGAGTGATATTGCTTTGCTTTCCTCCTCATTGTTCACACCGTCTCCAATCCCTAGAGGTATCGCTGATTAATCCAATCAGTATTTATCACGAAGAAGAAGTGCGGAGATGGCTTAGATGTAACCCCGGAAAAGTATTAACTTTATTTCAGATTTCAACGTTATATGAAACTGCTTTCATCAACGCAGCTACAATGAAAACAGCTGTGAATGGGTTCAAAAAAACGAGAGTTTGGCCTACAGATATAACTGTTTTCAATAATTATGATTTCCTTCCGTCTGCACCAACAGATATCCAATTGTCAACGACACTGGAGGTAGCTCATCATGTTAAAATTGTTCAATTTGACGATAACACCTTAGACTCCATTGAATCCATTTCTAGTTTGCCGAATAAGGAAAACGAATCCATTCTGCCGCAATGCTCATGAATGAAAAAAAATTGATACAGAATCTACAATTACAACTGACACTTCAACATTTATCTCCTCAATCAATTCTACCCATACCTGAAGCTCAACAGAATAAGAAGAGACGTTCTCAATGAAAGATGAAAACCACAATTTTGACGTCATTTCCTCACTTGAAAGAATTGAAGAGAACCAAGGAAGAAGCAAGAATCAAGGAAGTTAAAAAAATATATCGTCTGAAAAGAAAAATTGACTCTCAGAATAAAAAATATGCACCCACTGCTTCAACTGGCGTGAAACAGTAGAAGTGCCTAGCAAAGAAAGAGCTTCCTAAAGAAATTAAAATGAATCCGACTCCGAATCTGGTGATAATGATGCATAATGTTTATACTTTCAGGAGTTTCATTCAACTTTTAATGAAGGATGGATATCATGTTCATTATGCCACAAGTGGGCACACAATTCATGCGCTGATAGCGATAGTGAGGATGACGACATAATTTTCAAATGCGATCTATGTATGAATTATATCCAATGGCTCTATCTATCTAGCGGATGTTGTTTATTCTTATTTTCTCTTGTTTCTCTTCCTTTTCTGCTATTCAAATGATGTTTATTCATGAAACAAATAAAATGCAATTTTTTTGAAATAGCAACATTTCTGCGATAACTTCACGTTTATTGATTTCTTCTATAGTCGTTTATCGGTAAAGTAAAATGATTAATCGAATCCTCATGTTTATTTTATTTTGTTTTGATCTTTATAATTTGTTAATTGAAATCAGCCGTGTCGTTCCGCCCTGGGTTCCCCTATGGCTTTCCATGTTGTTAACAGTGATTAGGCTCCTGCAGGAAACCAGAATTCACTCTGGCAAATGCAACCTGTTCTTACCAAAGTGAAAAATGCCTGTGATAAATAAGAACGCCAACAAGTTTTTTCTTCAATAGATGAGCAAATGATTCCATTTTGTGGGACATATCCACGAGGTTTGAGACAAGTTATAGAAGAGATTTGGGACAAGTTATAAAAACGAAGCCACATCCACAAGGGCTGAAATCTTTCGTGGCTACTACTCACGATGGTTTGGTGATCGACTTTGAAGTTTACCAGGGCGAACAAACTTGAGAGACAAATCTCTAGGTGTTGGAGCTTCCGTCATTCTTCATTTCTCCAAGTCTATTCCTCGCGGTAGTTGTGTACTTCAACAGGTTTTTTCATCCATACCTTTACTCGGAAACTTGAATGCAATAGGACTTCATGGGACCGGCACAATCACGTTGAATAGATTTTCTGAGAGAAAACACATGGACTTCAAGCAAGATCGCAAAATAAAACGTGACGAATCTGATCAATTCGTTAGCGATTATATTGTTGTTGTAAAATGGATGGATAACAAATCCATTTTAATTGTACATTTGCAGATGATTCTAGTCTCATCAAGCCATGGAATAAAAACCTGTCAGCATTCAAAGACGTAAAATGTCCCAAAGTAATGAATTTCAACAAGAATATGGTAAGTGTGGAAATTCTTGATCAATCCATAGAATACTACTGCACCTTCATAAAAACTGAAAAATGAACTGTAAAAGTCATCCTCCATTTTTTTGACCTATCGATTTCAAAGGCTTGGCGATTATACGTTTCAGATTCAATCTCAACGGAATCACCGAAAAATAAAATGAAGAATCTGTTAGATTCCACCTTCTGTGGCAAAAATATATGATGGATATGACCATCTTCCATCATTCGATGCAATAGACACCATTAGACTCCTTCTACTTCTCTGGCTGATTTGAATAAGAGTAGTGACACATCTAAGACCAGTAGCAATGATACTGCAGTACTGAATATCACATCGGATTCACAGGAGGGTCCTTCAAAAAATTAGAGAAAATGAACCTGAGAGAAAAGCTCAAGGCTAGGAAGTACAAAAAGCTTCTGAGAAATTGTACAAAAATATGCAGTTCATTGAAAAGCCGAATAACTTTTGCTGCCATCGAAGAGAGTACATTTTTTAGCAGTGATCAGTTGTCTGCACTAAAGAAAAAGAGAAGTGGCAAATCCACCAAACTAATGTTGTGGAGTAAAGAAACTGTAGTTGAGTCCCTAAAACTTAAATTTAGCTGCGGAAATGATGGATATCAAGAATTACATAAACAAGGATATCCATTACCATCTTTGATAACACTTCCACGACGACTACAAAATTTGAAATTTGATTCTGGCATTCGGTATAAAGTATTTAAATTTTTGGATTTGAATGTTCACTCATTCAGCGAGAAAGAAAGGTACCGTAGAACTTTGGGACTTGGTGGGTAAATTTGGGACAGCACGTTAATTTTAGTTCGTGGGGATTCCGTTGTGGATACACTGAATTGGATCAGTCTGCAAACACGAGCTTTGTGTAGGCATATACTCTGCTACCACCTTGCGGCAGTTTAGGGAACCTAGTTCTCTACACTCGTTATACAGCTAGGTTTCATTGCTTCCATAGTTTTTTCAAAACTCTTGTTTTCTTGAAACTTTCTCTTGTGCCTCAAGAACTGGGAACATCAGATTACCTCCAGGTGTGTATACAAATTAATTATTATGTTCTTAAGTATTTAATATAGAAGTAATCATATAATTATAAGTTTTTTTTTCATAACCTCTAAATTGTAAATTTTCACGTGTCGCCAGGGTAACTTTGGGACTGTCCCAAAGTTACCCTGTCGTCTGCAAATTATGTTTTTTTGTTACATTGCCTCGTTGTTTCAGGATTTTTTTGGACAATAATGCCTAGAAATCCTAAAAGAGCTCTTGGCACAAGGCCATACAAAAACTACACTGAAGAAAATTTACAAGAAGCTTTACTTGCAATTAAAAATAAGACACTATCGATCCGAAATGCCGCCTCCAAGTACGGAATACCAAAAAATACACTGCATCTAAAATCTCAAGAAAAACATGCCAAATCCGTAGGTCGAGCTCCAGTGTTTTCGAGGGATGAAGAAGAACAGGTGGTGGCGCATGTTGTTGCCGTGTCAAACTACGGATTTCCAGTAAACACCTTCGATTTACGTTCTGTAGTAAAATCATACCTAGATAGGATTGGAAGAAATGAAACTCGCTTCAAAAATAATTTACCGGGAAATGATTGGGCAGATTCCTTTATGAAGCGTCACAAAGCAATACTCACACAAAGAACTGCTAAAAATATTTCCTATTCTAGAGCAGCTACTGATGAACAAGTTATAAATAATTTTTTCAACAACTTAGAGGAAGAGTTGAATGGAATTCCAAAAGAAAACATTTGGAATTACGATGAAACAAACCTTGTTGATGATCCTGGTGCCGGGAAAATAATTACTAAGAGAGGGACTAAATATCCTGGGAGGATCCAGAATTCTTCTAAAGCGTGTACATCTATTATGGTGTGTGGCAATTCTGCCGGGGTAGTAGCTCCACCTTACGTAAACTATAAGGCAGAGAAAATATGGTCCACATGGACAGAAAATGGGCCTGCAGGTACAAGATATAATAGAACTAGATCAGTTTGGTTCGATAGTAACTCTTTTGAGGATTGGTTTGTGTCATTGATGCTACCAATACTCAAGAAGCAGGAAGGGCCAAAGGCTATTATTGGCGACAACCTCAGTTCTCACATAAATATAGAGGTGATCAAACAATGTGACATAAATGATATTAAATTTATTGCGTTGCCACCAAATGCAACTCATCTTCTACAGCCACTAGATGTTGCTTACTTTCGTCCCATGAAGGTGACTTGGCGAAAGGTATTAAAGGATTGGAAGGAGACAGCAACTGGAAGTCGTTGTACGTCAGTACCAAAAGACCAATTTCCCGCAATTTTTAAAACTCTATGGGATGCTATGATTAAAGGCCCAGATAATCTTGTGGCTGGCTTCCGCAAATCAGGAATTTACCCCACAAACAGACAGAAAGTTCTGAAGAGGTTACCATCAGGAAGCTTGGACACCTCTATTTCTTCTCTTATTGGTGAAAGTTTTTTGGAACAAATTTCGAAGAAGCGTCAGGAGGTAACTGAAATTTGAAGAGTGAAGAGAAAGAAAAATGTAAATGTCCCCCCTGGAAAAAGTATCTCTTCAGAAGAATTCAAAGCAGCCTTGCCAACTGAACAGTTACCCGTGGATGAAGGCCAACCATCAACTTCAACTGGAGTGAAAGCTTATGACAAGAGAGGAAGGCCAGATTTAGAAACACTACAAAAAAAGCGAAAGAAGAGGGACAATGACAGCAGTAGCGAGGAAGAAGATGATAGGTTTTCTCTTCAAGATTCAGAAGGCTCGGAGACATTTAGTGAATTCGAAACTCGATTCACTCAATTCATTCCAGATGTACCATCAAATTATCTCCAACATCTGAAAGTGGGAGACTTTGTTCTGGTGAGATATGAACGTGAATTATATCCTGGACGAATCGTACAATTCGATGATAATGGCGAAGTATTAATATCGGCAACGACTAAATCGGCTTCTAATTGGAAATGGCCTGTAACTCCTGATGAAATTTACTATTCAATTGGCAAAATTGTACAGCAGATTGATGAGCCGGTACAAATTGGCCGGCGAGAAATTTTCAATGTGAAAGAGCTGCAAGTTTACAACGACCCCTTGGTTTCAATTTACAAAAATTAAATTGTATGAAGTGTAATTAATTTTTGCTACATTTTCTGTTTGTTTTGTATAGTTTCAAGGCTTATTTGTTTAAAAAATTATGATTTTGAATCTTTTTGTACTATGAATATGAATTAATTTTTTTTTATGTGCTCTTAAATATAGTATTTTTGTATAATAATTGTTGCACTCTCATTTTCCTTGTTGCTTCTCATTATTTACAGGAGTAAATAATGAGCCTACACAATATTGTGGGGTAACATTGGTGCAAAGTGATATTTCCTGCCGTTTCTAATGGAATAATGCACTGTCCCAATTTTACTCCAATCAATGGGGTAAGATTAGGACAAATAAATTTTTTTTTTAGCAAAGTACTGTTGCTTCTAGAGTTTTTGTTCTATTATATTTTGTAACAGGAAGAGTGACCATACATATTAATAATTTTTTCAGCATTTTATCTTTGAAAATGATGATAGGAGCACCTAACAACTTTGAAATGTGTCCCAAAGTTACCCCATTGTACGGTACTGTGTTTAAGTGTTGGATGAGATGTCCATTACTCCTAGAAGAAGTTACGATACTTCATTAAGCAAGTATTTTGGAGATATTACTCTTCCTGGACATGAAGGAATGGTAACACATGTACTAGTTTTTATGCTAGGAGTAGTTGCGACCCATTAGAAGCAAGTTGTTGGTTACTATTTCACAGGAGATTCTGTGAATGGCGCAGTATTAGGTGGTATTATAGAAGATATTTTCAAAAAATGAGAAGAGATAAACTTGAAAATTGTGAGCATCACATCAGATATGGGTCCTTCAAATCATGCACTGTGGAGATCATGGGGAGTGGGGGCAAGTAAACATTCTCCAGTTGAATGTAGCATTACTCACCCCATTAACTCAGATAAGAATGTGTTTATTTTTGCAGATGTACCTCATCTGTTCAAAAACATCAAGTCTATGTTAATGGTCAACAAAGTAATTGAGCTTTCACAGTTTTTTGTTGAAAAATATAATCTACATACAAATACTGTCTCATCTAGTCATATACATGACCTAGTCAGACACCAAAAAATTTTTTTTTAAATTGGCCCCAAAATTAACGGAAAAAGATCTTCTTCCTTCTCATTTTGCCAAAATGAAGGTAATCACTTTCACTTATGTTATAAGTCACTCAGTTAGTAGTGCACTAAAATTTTTAGCTGAAAAACTGGTTAAGCCAGAGTATTTAACCACGGCATTATTTTTGGATCAAGTGGAAAAATGGTTCTATTTGATGACCTCTAGGCATCCAACTTGCGCACTTGGTAAATTTGATATTACCAAATACGAAGAGGCCATAACTTTTCTGAAAGAAATCATGGAGCTTTTCTCTTCAATGAAAGTTGGCGTAAAGAAGATATGGAAAGCGTGTCAGTCCAGAGTTCTCATTCCGACAGAGTCAATGCTTAAACTACATACGATACTATTGAATGAAATGGGATTCGAATTTATATTGACTAGTAGATTTTCCCAAGATTCTCTTGAAAATCTCTTCTGCGTTTTGAGGAGTGAGCATGTAATTCCTAACGCTGTACAGGTGAAAAACAATTTAAAAATAATATGTGTTTCACAATATTTGAAAAGTGTATCCTCAAGTAGTTATAGCGATGATTATAGGGAATTTTTGAGCGGTTTAATAGATGTATTGGATGTAAAAGAACCCTATCAATATAAGGCTGTGGAATAACCTGATGGTGTAGATGATTAGGTATTTAATTTGTCCTTCAGTGAATTAAATTCTCTGTATAATATTTGTGGTTATATACTGAAAAGTATAAAAAACACATCTAAGACATGTTCCAAATTTTTGAATGCTGTAGGCTCAAAAACACCTATACACAGGGGATTTACGAAGTTTAGCCTAATAAAGCACTTTAAAGACGCTTCTTTATTTTTTGTGTCAGAAGTAACATTTTGTTTCTTTCTAGATATGGAAAACATGTTTAGAAAGTATTTCGGTCATATTTCTAAACAAAATATAAATCTAAAAGAATTTTATTTCAAAGAAATGACAGAGTTGTAATTAGATTCCAAATTGCCACGATTTGAAGAATCTAATCATAAAAAGGTTCCTTTCAATTCGATTGAAAATAAGTTCTAAAAGAAAAAATCTGAATCTAAAAGATTTAGCAGCAAATCAGCAGCTGGTAATTTACAATGAATTGTCATGAAGTAGGTACCTACTTGTACAATTATATTCTTTATAATTTGTTGTAAATAGGTATGTAAATGTATGTATTCCATATTTAAATATAAGTTTGAAAATTTGGTGTACTTTCTTTATTTTATGACAAATTGAATCATTCATTTATATCTATCACTTGACGATTGTGCGAACTTGAAAAATGAAATCGAAGTTCATATGAATATTTTTGTGAGATAAAGCGAAGGGACACTTCACCACAAATGAACATAATACATATATTCAAAATATATTTGAAATAACACAATAAATCATCAAACTCATTCGTTCATTTGCTATATTTTCAAATCTCCTCATAAATTAATTCAAACTTAGCAAGGAACTGGCGGGTGGGCGTGGCTTAGGCCCAATTGTCGTCACTGTCTTGTTAGAGTCCCTGTAGCGTTAACCGGCGCCGCGTCAACAGCCATAATCGCATAGCAACACAGACAATGCAAATAAAAAGTAAATGACAATTATCATAATTTCAAATATTATCGAGCTTGAAGCGTTTTAAGTATTTTAAAAAAATTCTATTATGGAAAGTACCGATAGCTAATATAATTCAACACCACCTAGTATTTCAGAGGCAGCAAATTTCGCGTCATCAAATTTGGTGCCAGAAAAATCCAAACAAAAATACACACATTCTTATAATTTATTTATGGATAAGTGCAAAGAACGTAAAACTAGTTCCTGCTCTGAAAATGTTTTGATGGTTTACTTTGGTAACTTAACGAGTAAATTTTAATCTTCTTCTTTATGGTCACAACTATGCTCAATATTAACAAAGGAGTGGATATTAGCTCTCAAAATTGCGAGCGTTTTTGAAACGCAAATCTGATGGCTACAGAGCAAGAAAATCCAGGGTATTTACCACAAATGATATCGTCAAGTTCATTAAAGAGGCCCCGGACAGCATTTACCTTCTAGCCAAGGTATGATAATGATATATTTAGGTAAAATAAGTACTAAATTTGTCCTACTCTCTATAGATACCTAATTGGCAGAATTTTTCTATTACAGGTTGTGCTTGTCATGGGAGTAATGGGTGCTTCAAGAGACGAATTATATAGAATGAATCTCGAAGATTTGGGTTCCGCCATTTTAGTTGAAATTCCGTACACCAAAACAAAAACGTCCCGAAAATTCACAGTAACGGGGGAATATTCCGACATCGTTAAAAACTATTGGAGTATGCGACCAGTTGGTATTACAGATAATTCTTTTTTTGTTAATTTCCGAAAAGGAAAATGCACTACCCAAAAAGTTGGCATTAATAAGGTGGGAAATATGGGAAAGCAAATTGTTACATTCCTTAAAGTACAGAATCCTGAACTTTACTCGGGTCATTGTTTTCACCGATCTTCAGCAATAATTTTGGTAGATAGTGGAGAATATATAACAACACTAAAACGGCACGGTGGCTGGCGTTCGACAGCGGTAGCTGAAAGCTACATTGAGGAGTCTCTGACAAATAAAAACAACGTAGCCAAGAAAATTATGGAGTCGATTAATCAACCAATCAATCTTCCATCTACATCGATATCACATAATTCAGAAAATAATGTCAACTCATTTCTTAAAAATGCCGATTCTAATTCTCCTAAAATTGTGTTCTAATATTACATTAAATATCAATATCAAATAAGAAATCTATACGTTTTCCAATTTTAGCAGAAGTAAGTTTCCTTATATCTAATTGTGTTGATTTTTCAAAGTGATGAAATAGTATATTATATAACAAGGGACTAAAGTGAATGTTTTAATCCCGCACGTAATGTTTATAATCACGTAAGGGATAAAATATCTCTGTGGTCCTGAGGTATATACGCAATTTTTTGCACTTCCCAGTATTATAACTTTCAACATTGAAGAAATTAATAATTTTGATGAGTTATATAAACACGGTACTTGGATTACCCAGTAGGTAACGTTAAAGCAACAATGTCAACAAAATCTTCCAATTCAGTCAATGCTGACATTTAAACGAATCGTAATTGAACTATCAGAATATCAAGAAAATGTATCAAGAAATTAATGAATCTATAAATTTTGATTTAGATGAGGTAGCTGGCATGATAACGGAAGAATTAAAACCCATAAAAGCGAGAAAAATTTACCAACAGCAATATGAAGGCTCTGTTAACTTTATATCCCTAGGGACTGAAAGATACATCTCAGCCCCTGTTATACGGGACTAAAGTTGGCACTTTAGTCCCGGAAGTGCAAAAACTGATAAAAGCATATGAAGATTTCATACAAACTTTATAGTTTTTTTTTGTGGAACGTCAGATTGACATATTTTTGACATCTTAGAAAGAAAAATATTAGTATCTCATTTTATGTAACAGTAACATTCGTAAAAAAAAGTAAAGTGTAAAACTCGCATGGAATGACCATTTCCTACTCGTATGATTTGCAGCACGAGCCGCAGCCGTAGGAAATGCATATCATTCCATGCTCGTTGTACAATATATTATATTCTGTTAAATAGATATATAGAAATCCATTTACATAAGGTTCTATTATATAAAGCTCTCTGTATATAGGTGTGAATTAATAATCACTAACTTCATGATCAATAAATATTTTAAAGAATAAAGTATAAACTTTAAAATGAAACACACTTGGCTTATGTTTCACTCGAATATTTTCATATGAATCTTCAATATTTCACAGTAGACAATAGAGAGATATCGGTAAAACGAATAGCGCCTGTGAACGTTATTAACGTCATGCGGTATTGGTTTTACGTCAAGCGGTATTTTAGTTTTATTTAACAGTTATCGGCAGCGATGTTTTACCGTGCCCTAATTCACAGAACCCGCGCTATTCGAAAATGTGACTTAACCTTTTAACCTAGCTTTATGCTTTGTCTTTTGTTTGTCTTGTCAGTTTTTATGTTTTTAATTGAATTTGTGCGTTTGCCTTAGCCATATCCGAGGTTTTTTTGAATTATTATTGTTCCAATAAAAGACGAAAATTATATTTGTTATTATTTTCAATACTTTTTCCTAACTTCTTCTAGAATCTCTGCAATGGATGAAGATCTTGAAGTGATAATTATTGGTGGTGAAAATGATTAAGACATTGAAGCCGCTATTTTGATGAACATTATAAAGGATCAACAAGATATTGATGCCCAACAGCGTTTTTCGTCAGACAAAGTTCCAGGTGAAGACTGTAAATTTTTGTTTAGGTTTGAGAAAGATGATATTTACAGATTGTATCACGCTCTACAGATCCCAGAGTTCGTATTTTATCAATTTGCCATGACTTAAAAATCAAATGAAGGAACGTACGTTTATATTAGTAGTAAGTACAAAAAAACAGCAAAGTTTCATAACCTTTAACTTAAAAAAAAGGCTGCGCATGCCTGGCATGTTAATTTGTTAGGCGCTATTTCAAATACCGTCTATCGTTATGCTCCGTAAATTACGGCTGGCGGTAACGTTATTTAGGGACGTTGCGTTAAGAATCGAATCGCGCATAGGTTAAATGTCAAAATACGTATGCTCTAATACTGCCTGGCGCTATTTGGGTTACCGATATCTCTCTAGTAACAGACACGTCGAGCATTTATTAATACTCCTCTTATATTATTCACGCTCCTAGTTCGAGGGTAGTATTAATAATGCTATGGAATATTTGAAAATTTATAGTTTTATCGATGAAAATCTGGATTTATCGAGTTCCTAGATGATAATATTTCTATTCAAAGCTTCGTTCAATTTCAAGAATTTTCATATTGATGGTAAAATGGTATGTTGAACAATCGGGGTTATTCATGAAACAAGAACGTAGGTGTAATTTTCATTCAAATTTAATTCACATAAATGATGACTATGTAATTATTCAAATATTATACAACTTGGTACACTTGGGATGATGTTGAAAATGCTGAAATATCACATATTGCAGCTGTGATTTTCTGGGTAGAGGTGATGTTACCATTTTATGATAAATTTCTTCAGTCGAGTTCAAGCTACCAACGAAATGAGTGAGTTTGAAATATTCTCGATCCCACTTGTATGTGTACCAGTGTTTATTCTTCAGACATACAAAGCAGAATCCAGATTGCAATTCGGCAGTATTTCGAATAACCGTTTATTGATTTATATGAGGTTATATTAAAAGTATGAAAAAATATCCTGTTGAATATTATAAGCGAAATCATGCAAGAAACATTTCTTGGAATGTGAGTCTTTTCGAAAATATGGTGATTTCATGAATTCGTTTGAAATCTGTAATACTAGTACAACATTTATAAACCTTATCACCACTTAACGTACTCCTTACTTACTTACGAGCCTAATAAATGAAGGAGAACCCCTGTTATTTTTCTGTACAACACATACAAGTGATTGTTAATTTTTTCTGAAATTTCATATAAGTCAAAGATTTATTGATCATGAAGTTAGTGATTATTAATTCACACCTATATACAGAGAAAGAGAGAGAGAAAAAGAGAGCTTTATATATAATAGAAATTTTTAACCTTATTTAAATGGATTTGTATATAGCTATGTTGAAAGAATGAAATCATTTCGTTTTAGCATTATGTATATGCGAATTATGTATTTAGCATTGATTTATATGAGGTTGATAACTTAAATATAGTTCAACTCAAAGTATGCATAAACATCCTATTCATCACACTTGGGTGAATGGTGAATAATTATGAATTTTAACGGATATCTATCTGAGAATTCTGAAGATATTCACTAGCAATGAAAATAAATCTCATATAGTTTGCAGGCAGTTTGATCCAATACACGAGGAAAACACAAATATTTATATTTATATTTATATATATATATATATATATATATATATATATATATATATTTAATTATATATATCTATATTTATATATATAAAACAAAAGCAGAATTATCGATCTAGCCCGCATATGTCGAAGCAGCCGTTGACACGTGTTTCGGACTCATTGGTCCTCATCAGAACGGCGTAGCCAAGTATGCGATGGAAAACCTGGAAATGAAACAGCAACAACAAGCAGAATCCTTTGCTTCGGAAGACAATCACACATTTGTGGTACATTGTTCGAACTCTCCGGTTTGGGAGATTTGGTCAAACTATGACCACGGAGGCGATTAATGCCATCCGTTCTGATGAGGACCAATGAGTCCGAAACACGTGTCAACGGCTGCTTCGACATATGCGGGCTAGACCGATAATTTTGCTTTTGTTTTATATACTATTTCCCCGCGATAAATCTCCTCTTTATATATATATATATATATATATATATATATTATATATATATATATATATATATATATATATATATCTATATATATATATATATATATATATATATATATATATATATATATATATATATATATATATATATATATATATATATATATATATAATCAAGAGAATTGATTTTCTGTGGCTGAAGGGCCGAACATCAAATCAGACATCTATAAGTTGAGGATAAGAATTTGTTTACTGCACAAAGGTAATGCAGCAAAACCACCGACTCTCCGAATGAGCTCTCATTCCATTATATCAAATAATTTCAGTCCTCTGGGCCCCCCATATGTATTTTAACATGCTAACTATTCAGGTTATCTAAAAATTAACGAAGCAAAAATAATATCAATTATGCGAGACTCTTTTAAATATAACTATATTCCTAAGTTTTTGAATATAACATAGCGATTGAAAAAATATATAAACCGTACTCTCATTACTCTGATAAAATCTCCTACTTCGATGATATCATATTGTTGGTTGTCTTTAGCCCTTAAAATGAAATGTAGTTATTATAATAGCGATCGATTTTTTTCAATTTGTAACTTTTTTTAAAGCTTGGTAGAGCCATGAACATAGTGCTGGACTCCTAATATGGATATACTGGGTTCAATTCTACATTCGGATTTCTTCAGTATAAATTGTTTTTTAAGGTTGATAGTGTAGGGCTCCTAATATAGAAGTTCATCCCCTGCCCTCGATTCTTCAATTTTGAATTTTTTTTTTGAATCATCTTGGTACGTGAACGTCATCTATAAGCATGAACATCTGTAGAATTTGTCAAACGTCAACTGTAATCCACCATATTGGATTTGAAAGAGTTAAGACCATAGATCCGCCATCTTTGATTTAAACCATAGATCTGTCATACGTCAAATATTGAATACGATTGCCCTCCGTTGAGAAGGTTACAAATGAGTTGGGATTCCTGAACCGTGATCTGTAAGGGCCAGTTGTACATTTCAAGTTCAATGTTGACTGTGGTTCAATGACAAAATTGAGGGCCAGTTGTAGATGTCGTAGTTGAACAGCAGTTCAATTGAACAGCCAATCAAATTTGAACCAGGTTCATCTAAGTTTATGTCGTGGAGTGCAAGTTCAAAACTAGATCTGTTGGTCGCAGTTCAGGTCACGTTGGTTGCCCAGCAACCAAGCTGTGTTGCAGGGAAACTGTACTTTTATAGCAGGAAACTGCTACTTTTTTTGTTTTAGTTTTTTCTTGTTTTAGCAGGAAACTGTACTTTTGCATCATTGATTTACGTTAATTGAATTGTGATTGTTGATGATTTTTAGATTTACCCTCATTCGTAGCTTTGAGTAAAGAAATTTAGAACTATTTGAAGGTAAGTATGTTGTTTTTTGACAAATATATTTCTTATTCAGTAGTTTGCTCATCAATCAGAATATAATTTATGAACGTTGTAGGTACTTGAAGGTGTAGGTGGTAGTTTTGTAAGTCAAAATTTGGTGAAGTAGTTAGATGATGGAGAATTCAACCAAGAAAAGATCAACAAATTTCAGTGCTAAAGAAGAACACATTCTAATATCATTGGTAAAAAAATATAAAGACCAAATTGAGTGTAAAAAAAAAGTGATAAAAACACAAACAACATTAAATTAGCAGCTTGACATCTTGTTACTAATGAATTTAATGGTATATCGGGGGAAACTTATAGACACTTACACATTTTGAGAAATAAATACAAGAATTTAAAGAAGCGGAGCAAACAGAAATTCGCTGATGAGAAAATGTTTGTTAAAAAGACAGCTGGTGAGATTGACCAAGAAATTGTTGGTACGCAGATGACAGGGTTACAATCAGAATTTGATCATGACTGTGGTTATGGTGACTTCAATTACAGTCACATTATTTCTTGAAAGAGAAAAATTCATAATGCTTTCAATTCAGGTGATGTGCTTGAGACCACATTGGATAGTGAAAATGAAGTTATATTCGAGGATTCAACTGATTTCAGTGAGTTGATTCTCGAACAATTTTATTTGGCACTAATTTATTCTACTATACAGGCAAACATTCAACTGATGAAAGTAAGAAGGAAAGATCCACCTTCACACATAATGATACCCAGTCAAATATTTTATCATTGGACTGTCAGGCAGCCTCATCAAGTTCTCATGACATATCTGAAGAAAACTAGAGTAAATATATGCATTATAGTGATATGCCAATTTTTATTTCTGTTTTGGTTTCAGTTCAATTAGCATTGGACCATAATTACACATTTGCAAAATTAGACTGTTGTAAATACACACCAGATATGTTGGGGAAGCAAAAGTCTCCACTCAGAACTGGTCCGAAGAAAGCGTCTTATAATAATAAAGGTGAGAATAAGCACTTCTAGCTTATGTGTGCTTTAATCCTTATTTCATTTTCACGTTAGAAAATGGAGATTCTCTCAAAAAACAAAGAAACCCTATGAGCAGCAAGTTGGTTGAATGGTGTTCGAAAAAGATTGAACTTGCTGAAGTTAAGAAGGCAGCTTTTGCTGAAGAACATCAGCTAAAATTAAAACATATGCAGGAGAAGCATGAACAGATGATGCCGCTGACATAAAAAGAAATTATTGAGAGGATGATTTTCGTGAAAAAAGAACATGAGATGAATATGCTAATTCCTGAAGAAAAATTGAGATCACTCATTAAATAACTTTTTTTATTTACTTGACAATAAACTTTTCTAATATTTAGTGGTGTTTACTTTTATTTCATATATAATATACTTATGGACTCATCCTATCTGAACTAGCACTAAAAAATGAAACAATATTAATCTGTACTTTGATGTATTTCAAATTAAGTTAGTAAAATAGTTATGAATTAAAGAATAGCGAACACTGTTGTTTGCGCCACCATTTTGCCTCATAATAACATCATTTACATTGTTAACACAGTTTACAGAAGCTTATATTTCTTCGTTGACTGGTGGAACTGCATCTCTCATCGTGCAAGCTATATTATGTAGAACTGCTGAAGCAACTACTTCTTTCTACTTTATCAACCTTCAAACGATTACCTACAGCGAGAACTGGAAATCTTTTTTTTAAAACAACAAAGCATCTCTCAATTGGGTTACGTGTTCTACTCTGGGATTAATTGAATAGTTGTTCAGCAGGACTACCTGGATTCCTTAATGGAGTAATAAGGTAGTTTTTATCCCATAGCCACTATCTCCAAGGAGTAAACTATCTCCATAATCACCATTTTCAAATTTGGCCCTCAGTAAACAATTTCTGAATATATGGGCACCATGGACAGATCCAGGCCAACGACATACAATGCTACGTATTCAGCATCACACACTGCTTGTACACTGAAAGAGAAAAACCCTTTCCTATTACGGTAATTTTCAGCTAGAGGTCCACCTGGCGACTGTATTTTCACATGTGTACAGTCAAGTGCTCCGATGCATTTTGGAAATTTACTTATGTTGAAGAAACTTTGTCTGCAATCTTCAATCTCTCTTTGTGTTTCAGGGAATTGTATGTATGTAGAACTGAGCCTTGCAATTGCCCTTGTTACTTGATGTACAGCACGACTTGCTGTAGATTTGTCAAACCCATTGAAGTCGGCTGTAACCTGCAGTATAGACCCTTTAGATACATATCGCAATGTTACAAACACTTTTATATTAGGTGTCAGAGCATGATTCCTGAAATATGTCATATAATATAGTAATTGAATACGTTTCAAGTTTAAAACTTACTTTTCAATTTCGAATTAAATTTCTTCAGAGATCTGATCAATCAGAAATCTCACTGTTCGTTTTTACAACCGAAATCTATATTTGAATTCTATATCGGACCATATTTCAAAGTGGTTGGGCCTGTTTCTAAACGTTTGTGGTCTTCTAGGATGCCAAAAACCAACAAAAAATTTTGAAGTAAAATGCTATTTTTCAATAGTATCGAAACTGAAAATTCAAACGTCAATTGTCATAAACCTTCTTATTCAGTCTTGAACCGTCCATGAACGCTCCTCAACGAATGGTTACTGAACTTTGTTTGTGAACCACAGATCAACGTTGACTATCCCAATTACAACAGAAATTTTTACTTGAACTCGGTTCAAAACAGAACCACAGTTGAACTAGACATCTACAACCGGCCCTAAGTTATACCAACCTCGTTCACTGTTGATCGACAGTTCATAACCAAGATTAGTTGAACGCAGATGCCTTGTCGGTTCAAAGGTGGTTCAAAGCTTGATCTTTCATCTTATTGACATCATTGGCAAATAAGCATATATATATATATATATATATATATATATATATATATATATATATATATATATATATATATATATTTTTATAAATTTTTTAATCACTACTACTTATTTATTTTATTATGAATCCTAATTTTGTATTAACTCTATATTCTCAGGGAAGGTTCTCTTTAATTTTAAATTGATTCTATATATTTTAATTATTTTATATATATATATATATAAAAAAAAAACTTTGACTCTAATAATTGAAAACTTCAATAAATTCGAAAATAAAATTTTAACAATTTTATTTAACTCTAATTATCAAGATACAAATTCTGTTCTAACATTAACAATAACAATCACTCTTGAAATTTTTATTATGGTACCTTTTTATATATTATATTCATTAATCCCCCATTTAAAGTTTATATTTGCAAATATTCATGAAATCTATTGGCCAATATGAAATTTTGTAAAAACTCACGATTGTTTATTTCACTGATGGTTGATCTTCCTTTTCCATAGGTTCAATGACTTTCCATATGTTCTTTCTTCTCTTTTCTATATTCGTTCTGCGAAACAGCAACTCTCTCTATGGTCTCGGTTAATCCTTTAGTATCCTCACATACTTTCTATCTTATTAGACATTCATATCCCCATTCACAGCTTTAACACTTAATTTGCTATTTATTTTCACATACAGGTATTATCAGCTTTTTAATTTGCTTAAATTGATGTTTTATTTTTACTTTATACTTTCAGCTATCATTCTATATTAATTATTCAATATGGAAGCCAAATACAAAAGAATCTGATCGTAAACAGACGATGTTTATCTCTTGAAATCAAAATAGGAACTCCCAAGCCGGATGTTATACCTCTATATATAACCTTCTATTAATTTTTCAATATCAAGGAATCTGATGGTTTTTTCTAGAATAAATCTCAATATCCTTTTTATAATTTCTTTCATATTTAAAATATTTACTAACAGGAATTGTGAATGTTTCTCTATCATATAATTTAATTAAATATACAATAATTTTGGAAATTACTTATTTCAATAATAACAGCTTCTTTATGATAATTTAAAATTTTTCAATCTCAGTACTTCAATTTGATTATTTTAAATAATTAAATGACATTTGATTTGATTTTTAACAAATTTATAATATAAACCTAATTTTGGACTGAAAATATCTATTTAAACTCATCTACAGAATATTCTGAAAATTCTGTACTAAAAATTTCCATATTCTGTTCATTAATTAAATTCTTATTTCCCAATGAAATTTTGGACTTTCCGTTATATATAATTTCTGATTCTAACTTGAAATTATACTTTCTTACTTTATTCTACAATAATTTTATATATAAAACAGTTATCTAATCTCTTCTAATGCCTTTATATATGATTAACTACCTTCAATAACTTGAAATTAACTTATTATCTAATATACAAATTTCTCCAATTCTACGATACATAAAATTTCCACAATTATATGTATTCTACATAATTAAGTCTGTTATATTGAATTAATTTGTTCTAATTACTCTTTACAACGATTTTATTACTTGTATTCTACTATATTTTTAATATTTCATGAATTTCTATTCAATTACTTGATATTTACCTTCAACGATTAATGACATTTTAAGTTTCTGACATTCTACAAGGTTTATCATATATTATTAATTCTAAAATCTATTCTTGATCATTTATAATTCATATATTTACACTTGTCATCATTTTGATTCCATTTTAATCATTTAAATTCACATTTATTGATTTATTATTTACTAATTCCTATTTTAATTCATTGAAGTTTTCCTTTTCTTGATCAATCTCATTTACTATTGTACCATATATTTTAATTTTAATATTGCAAATAAATTAAACCATAGCAAATTCCCAAAATTTACATTGAACTTATTTAAATTCAATATTTATAATAATTCAATGTTGAATTTTCTTATCATCTAATATTTATAACTTTTAACAATAACATAACTAAATATAACATAACCATAACATGATATTCATATTTTAAATTCTCAAATATACATTTTCTCTTTTCACTTATACTTTGGCATTCATTCATTCATTTTATATTCCTTGTTCATCTATTTTAAAACCTAAATATATTACTTCTTTTTGAAAAAACTGACATTTGTCAATATTTATTTTTAATCCTGCTCTATCTAATTCATTTAATGCTATTTCTATGTGTTTTAAATGATCTATCTCATTTTCTGAATATATTAATATGTCATCTATATAATGCAAAATATAATCTTCATGTTTATTTAATATTTTATGTAATGCTCTTACTAATGCCGCACAAGCACTTTGTAAACCAAAAGGCACTACTGCAAATCTATATATAACTCCATCAATTGAAAATCCAGTGTAATCTCTACTATTTTCTTCTAAAGGTATCAACCAAAAACTATGTCTTAAATCTAATTTTGTAAATATTTTTGTATTAGTAATTCTTCCAAATATTGCTTCTATATTCATTGGTGCTTCATATTGAGGTTTTGTACATTTATTAATATTCCTTGCATCTAAACATAATCTAATTTCTCCATTTTGTTTTTTAACTACTACTATAGGATTTATGTAACTGGTATTACTTCTTTCTATTATTCCTTTGTTTAACATTGATTCAATTTCTTCTTACACTTCCTTTCTATATTTATATGGAATAGGATAATTTTTACTTTTAAATTCTTCTATTTTTTTTATTTCTATATTATGTATATAAGACATAGCAACTCTATTTTCCTGGTTTACTAGACCTTTATATTTCTTTAATATATTTTTAATTTTGTCCCCATATTTTGGTGAACATTTAATTTCTTCATATTTTTCTTCTTCTATTTTCATATTTCCATATATTATTTTTCTTTTATATCTTCTTCCATAAATTAAATCTTTTATCCTTACTCCATATATAATTTTTCTTCTTAATTTATCTCCACCTTATGTTTACTTAATTCATCATTACCTAATACCATATCATATTCTATATCTTTCACTATAAATAATTTTAAATTCACCATTACTCTTCCTATTAATAAATTTACAATACATAACTTATTTACCTCACTTAATTTTTTTCCATTTGCACTATTAAATTAATTTTTTGATTTTTATTTATATTATTTTTTAATTTACATTTTTCTATAATTTTGTCATTAATTAATGATATTCTGATCCTGTGTCAATTAATATATTAACATCAATTTCATCTACTTTACCATTTATTATTACTAATTTGTTATTTTCACTATACTTAATTTCTCATTTAAATTTAAAAATTCACTTGGATGTTCATAATGTATTATATTTAAATCTACTTTTGGTTCGGCATTATCTAAAAAATTCTATTCTCAGTATCCCACGTATAATCTTCCCTAGATGTTCCAGGTTTTGAATATTCTGGTTGTAATTGTATATTTTGAAACTTTTTATTATTATCTCTGTACTCTTGCTTCATTGGTTGTTTCCCTTTATTTTTGATTTCCATAATAATTTCCTTGCATCCCTTTATAATAATTTTGTTGATTGTTTTTTATTATATTGATTATTATTATTACCATATTTATTTTTATTTATCTCTTGTTGATTTCTATCATGATCATATTCTTTCTCTCGATTTTTATATTTATCTTCTTTAATTCATGTTCTATTTCAGTTAAGTATTCTAAAAATTTATCTAGTGTGTTTATTTTGTTGTACATTGTATATTGCTTAATCTCATTATTATATTGTCTACTAATGCATTTTATAATATCTGCTTCTGGTATAATTGGATCTAAGTTCTTTCCTATGTTATATAGTCTGATTGCATATTCTGTTAAATTTAAACTAAAATTATAATTAAATTCCCATGTATAAGTCTCTTCTGTATTTGTTTTGTTGAGTTTCTCCCCAGAAATGTCTAATAAAATTATTTTCAAAATCCTATACTCTCTAAATTCTTCTTCCAAACTGTAAAACCAAGTTTGTGCATATCCACTTAAATACATTTTCATAATTTCCTTTTGTTCTTCCCATTTATTATTGAAATTCAATTTATACTTAATATTATTCAAAAATGTTTTTGGATGCAATCTTCTTATATTGCCATCAAATTTCATATTATTATCTATATTTATATGCATTAAATTTTTGAGGTATTATAAGCTGAGTTCCTAAATGATTTTGACTTCTTCTAATTCTTTTTCATATTTTTGTTTTTACATTTCTATATTATTATTTATATTTATTAATTTTTCTTTTTCTATTTTAATTATTCTATCTTGACACTTATCTACAGATTCCATGCATTTTTCTCCCATACATATCATTATTTCATTCTGTTTTTCTATTTCTACTCTGAATTTACTTTCATTCTGTTCTAATTTCTTATCTTGTATTATTAATTTATTTCTATCTCTTTAGTATGTATATTTATTTTCTCATTCACATACTCGGTCATATCTTGTCTAACCATATTCAATTTTTCATCCATGCTTTCAAATCTAGATTCATATTTTCTAATTTATCATTTATACCTTCAAATCTTGCATTCATACTCTTATCTTGTTTTTCAAATTTATCATTCATACTCAGATTTATTTCCTTCATTAAATTTTTTTATTAATACTATTCATATTTTGCATCATATTCATTTGCATCTCTTTAAATAATTCTTTTAATTCTACATTTTCATCTCTCGATTCATCTATCTTTTTCTGTTTCCCCTCTGAATCTACTCTTATAAATATCTCATTTTCTTTTTCTACATTCTCCTCTTCATTCATATCTACACATTCAACTAGATTTTCAGTAATTTGCTCTACACTAATATTTGTATCTAACTCCTCCTCATTCACCCTCTCTTCACCTTTCTTTTTCCGTAATACCATGTTACTAGTCATCTTTATATTTATGTTCTACTTTAATTCTATTCAAAAATTATTTAATTTATAAATATAATTTTCTCGTTTTTCGAGCCCTACGTTGGTTGCGCCAATTGTTATGAATTTTTTAATTCACTACTACTTATTTATTTTATTATGAATCCTAATTTTGTATTAACTCTATATTCTCAGGGAAGGTTCTCTTTAATTTTAAATTGATTCTATATATTTTAATTATTTTATATATATATATATATATATAAAAAAAAACTTTGACTCTAATAATTGAAAACTTCAATAAATTCGAAAATAAAATTTTAACAATTTTATTTAACTCTAATTATCAAGATACAAATTCTGTTCTAACATTAACAATAACAATCACTCTTGAAATTTTTATTATGGTACCTTTTTATATATTATATTCATTAATCCCCCATTTAAAGTTTATATTTGCAAATATTCATGAAATCTATTGGCCAATATGAAATTTTGTAAAAACTCACGATTGTTTATTTCACTGATGGTTGATCTTCCTTTTCCATAAGTTCAATGACTTTCCATATGTTCTTTCTTCTCTTTTCTATATTCGTTCTGCGAAACAGCAACTCTCTCTATGGTCTCGGTTAATCCTTTAGTAACCTCACTTAATTTCTATATTATTAGAAATTCATATCACCATTCACAGTTTTAACACTTGACTTGATATTATTTTCACATACAGGTATTATCAGCTTTTTAATTTGCTTATATCGATGTTTTATTATTACTTTATACTTTCAGCTATCATTCTACTTTTAATTATTCAATATGGATGACAAAAACAAAAGAATCAGATCGTAAACAGACGATGTTATCTCTTGAAATCAAAATAGGAACTCCGAAGCCGGATGTTATACCTCTATATATAACCTTCTATTAATTTTTCAATATCAAGGAATCTGATGGTTTTTTAGAATAATCTCAATATCCTTTTTATAATTTCTTTCATATTTAAAATATTATACTAACAGGTATTGTGAATGTTTCTCTATCATATTAATTAATATAATATACAATAATTTTGGAAATTACTTATTTCAATAATAACAGCTTCTTTATGATAATTTAAAATTTTTCAATCTCAGTACTTCAATTTGATTATTTTAAATAATTAAATGACATTTGATTTGATTTTTAACAAATTTATAATATAAACCTAATTTTGGACTGAAAATATCTATTTAAACTCATCTACAGAATATTCTGAAAATTCTGTACTAAAAATTTCCATATTCTGTTCATTAATTAAATTCTTATTTCCCAATGAAAATTTTGACATTTCGTTATATATAATTTCTGATTCTAACTTGAAATTATACTTTCTTACTTTATTCTACAATAATTTTATATATAAAACAGTTATCTAATCTCTTCTAATGCCTTTATATATGATTAACTACCTTCAATAACTTGAAATTAACTTATTATCTAATATACAAATTTCTCCAATTCTACGATACATAAAATTTCCACAATTATATGTATTCTACATAATTAAGTCTGTTCTATTGAATTAATTTGTTCAATTTACTCTTAACAACGATTTTAGTACTTGACTTCTTCTAGATTTTTAATATTTCATGGAATTCTATTCAATTACTTGATATTTACCTTCAACGATTAATGACATTTTAAGTTTCTGACATTCTACAAGGTTTATCATATATTATTAATTCTAAAATCTATTCTTGATCATTTATAATTCATATATTTACACTTGTCATCATTTTGATTCCATTTTAATCATTTAAATTCACATTTATTGATTTATTATTTACTAATTCCTATTTTAATTCATTGAAGTTTTCCTTTTCTTGATCAATCTCATTTACTATTGTACCATATATTTTAATTTTAATATTGCAAATAAATTAAACCATAGCAAAATATATATATATATATATATATATATATTTTTATATATATATATTTATATATAGGTTAGAAGACAGTCTTGACCGTAATAAAATATAGGAAAAGGTATATTGGAATTCTCGGTCCAGGAATCAGTGATACACTTTTATATCATCCAAGCTTTCGGTAAGTTTTTATTACCTTTTTCAAGGATCTATAATGTAAAAATATTACATTTAATAAAACAAAAGACCAAAGAAACAAACACAACTCACATACAACGTGGTTTTTTCCTTTTCGGAGGTCTGATAACAATTTATCATTGAAATTCAGCAAAAACATATAGACCACAAATCCGAATTATTCTCATATAAAATTTTAAAATCATAAAACATCTTTCAAGAAAATCAATAGCTGACAATTCATCAAATTATAAAAACATTAATGATATGTCGATGTCAATTGTCAATGGGAAATCAAAATGTCAGAGTTCGTTCCACAGAATTTCATATCCATTATCATCTTATTCTTCTGTGAAGTTACTAAGCTCAGATGTCCGCTCTCTGGATGATGGAAAAGGCCTCTTAGAAAGTTCTATTAAGTAGGAGTATATGTTATTAAGATTACCAGTATCTTGTTTCGTATTCATTACATTTTCAGCTGAAGATATAGCCACCATTTCCAGAAAAAGTCTCTTATTATACTGGGCTTCTTTGTACAGTAATTTTATGTCAGAATAGTTGATTACATGATCATTTTTGTTGACATGCAAAGCCAATGCACAAGTCCCTACATTTATTTTAGCATCACTCTTATGAGCGGATATTCTCGACTTCATCCATTGTGAGGTCTGTCCTATGTAAGATGTATCACAACTGCCACATGGTATACTGTAAACAACTCCTGATTCAGATAGTTCTTTCTCTTTATCCTTAAGTCTACTAAATACTAAGGTATGTAAGATGTGCTTCATCGTGTTTATAACTTTCAAACATTGAAAATTTCTGAAAATCTGAGTGATTTTGTTGGAAAGTGCAGGTATATACGGTATGGTAGTGTATGTGGTTTTGACTTGCTGCACTATGTTGGTGTTAACTGTTAAGGCACCATCAATTGGAGGAGAGTGAGCCACATTATGCAGTAATCTGTTAAGCAGGCCAATCGGATATCCATTTGTCAACAACAGTTTCTTAAACACCAATATGCATTGACTATGTAATGCAGGATGGGTCAACTTCAAAACTTTGTTCTTCATTCCCGTAACTAAGTTCATCTTCATGTTATAAGTATGGCAGGATCTGTAATGCAAGTATCTCCCAGAACTATTAGGTTTCCTATACCATTCGGTTCTTAAACATCCCTCAAATCTAGTCAATTTCATGTCCAAGAAAGGCAAGCTGTTATTGACTTCTTCTTCTGAAGGGAATTGTAGATATGTGCTGTAAATATTGAAATGATCTAGTGTTAACCTGAGTGATCCTTCAGGTATCATACAAACTGTCATCCACATATTTCTTCAAAAATGGCATGTAAAAAGGTAGAAGAGGTATCACTGTAGTTAGTAGATCGTCTAACACATATTGTGCTAAAATAGGAGATAGTTTACCTCCCATTGGGGTGCCCAAGATCGGTTTATAATGTTGGTTTTGAAAGATGAAATAGGTGTTGTCGAAAATAAAATTGACCAATTCTATTATTTACATTATAGATCCTTGAGAAAGGTAATAAAAACTTACCGAAAAACAAAAAGCTTGGATGATATAAAAGTGTATCACTGATTCCTGGACCGAGAATTCCAATATACCTTTTCCTATATATATATATATATATATATATATATATATATATATATATATATATATATATATATATATATATATATATATATATATATTATATAAAATGAATTTTTGGAAGAATTAACTGTTGATGAAGATTTTTTGGAGTTAATTGATAACATACAGAATACAAAATCCGAGATTGAGGCAGACGTATAGAGAACGCCCAAATCATTTTACAATGTGGAATGATCGGGATGTTATATTTCGATTTCGGTTATTGAAACAAGCTGCACAAATTGTAATTGATGAGATTAGAGAAGATATTATTTCGGATAGATTTCAGATAGGTAAGCATCTTAATTATTTTAAAACTGCAAATATCATTTATTGTTGTATTCTTACTGCAATGTTATTTCAGAAATCATGCCGTATCCCCAGAAGATTTGGTGTTTCTAACATTGAGGTTTTTCGCAACCGGATATTTTTTGCAAGTTACTGGCGACTTTTGTGGTGTAGATAAATCTACTGCAAGTAGGATTGTGCACAAAGTTACTAAAGCTATAGGTTCTTTAAAAGGCAAATTTATAAAAACGCCCAATGATTAAGACCTCATTGCGACAAGGCAAGGTTTTGACGATATTGCAAGATTTCCAAAGTGCATTGGTGCTATAGATTGCACACACACCAAATTGCAAAGTCCTGGTGGTTCTTATGCAGAGACCTATAGAGCTAGAAAAGGTTTATTTTCTTCGAATGTACAAGTTGTAGGCGACTCAAAATGTACAATAAGAAATATTGTCGATATAGATGTCCAGGATCCTCACACGATTCTAACATATTCAGAAATTCTAGAAAGAGACCATATTTTGAAGATGGACAATTAGAAGATAACCATCTGGTTGGTGATGGTGGCTATGCAATAAAGTCATATTTAATAACCCCACTGTTGAATGCACAGACACCAGCTGAAAATCTGTTCAATGAAGCTCAAATTAGAACTCGAAATCCAATAGAAAGGTTATTTGGAATATGGAAGAGACGTTTCCCTATTTTGGCTGTTGGAATTCGCCTCAATATTGAAAAAGTGAAAGCTGTTATTGTAGCTTGTGCAGTATTACACAATATTGCTATTCAAATGAATGATGAAGATCCTATATTGAATAACGACGAAATAAAAGCTGCTATGATACTCACAAACAATGTTAATAATGTTGTAATCAATAGAGGCAATAATCATGTTTTTAATGATTCGTCGTGCTCTAATAACACAGTATTTTGCCAATTTATTATAATTTTATTTACTATTTATTTACTTTGCTACTATTGAAGGGCAAGTTTACGTTGTTCATACAATTCTATCAAATTTGTTAGAACCTACAGCAGAATTTAATGTTAATGAGTACTTTACATCAAGTAATATAATTAATTTAATTTTTTTACTAACACTTGTTTTTCAAACTCTAATAACTCCATTCGCAATTCATGTTCCTTTTTTAAATGACAGCTTCGTTCTTCGGCATTTCTGTCTCGAAGCTGCAACTGATATTGATGCTGCTCCTTCATAAGATTTAGTTTCAAATTATGTTCCTCTAGGAAACAATTTTGCTGCATTTCAGATGATGCAATTTTAAAAGAGGTCTATTCTTCTAGCCTATAACCTAAGGAATTCCTACCAACTGCTCCCCAGTTTTGGCCTACTCAAATATTTATTTTTGGGAGCTTTTAACATGGCTGGTGTGTATTTTGCCCAAGTTCCTTCTTTATGACCCTTGCTACTCGTTGGTGCGGCGGTTTGTAAATCATCTTTCATCGCTAGGCAGGTCACAATCGGTATCCATAGTTGTTATTTAAAAGAGACCTGAATCAGATGTAGTGATCTGAATGATCTCTAGAAAAATATTAAAATAGTTACACAAAATAAAATAATCAATATAAAATATAGGTACCTGCTGCAGTATCATCATCGAACTCTGAAGGACGACCTGTTAATTGTGTCCCTATAATTTCATAAATATCATTGTCTACAGTGTTGACAACGATATTTTTCTCCGGTCCACCTCCTGTACCTGTGATATATTTTTTTTTTGTTCTGTAAACTTCTGCTTTGTTCTTTTTTTATGTTTTCATACTTGTTTCTTAGAGTTTTAACATCTCTGTGATATTCTGGACATACACTATTAATTGTATTCTTTTGCTAGGTTACTCCCAGCATCACCTTTTATTTTGTTTGTGTTTGTAACTGTTTTCTTATTTTCAATTAATTCTTCATACAGCTTTAATAAACTTAACAACACATTTTCTTCTTTTGCTGTGAAATTTGTGGTTATTGCAAATTTTCTGGAATCTCCCATGTTTATAACAATTATTCTAACTTCTAACCTAACCAAGTTTATGACGACAAGCGTAAGCGTCATTCAATTTAATCACAAAAACACAACGAATAAGCTCATAGGGACCATAATTCGATGAAATTGAACCCAAGGATAACATATTCTCTATTTACAGAACCAACAACATTAGATAAAAATCATATCATTGCCCATCAGCTGAACTACAGTCAATATGAGTTGAAACAACGAGCTTTCTTTTGAACTGAGATCACCAGTAACTAACAGTTCAGTTGATCTATTGATGAGCGTTGTTTCGTACAACCCGCCTAAGTCAGCTGATGACAAGTGAGGTTAAATAACGTAAACTCCTCCATGAAAACTCCATATATTCCTATATATCGAACAATTTCAGTCGTCTAAGCCTGCACGAAGACTCCTGGAGGCCCCTAGTTACAATTTCAGTCCTTTAGACTCCTCATGAAGACCCCCGAGGGCCCCCATGCTTATTCTCATAGCCTCGCGCATCCACCATCTTGGATTTAAAACATTGATCTGTCGTACGTCATACATCTGTCATTCGAAACTGTCAAATGTCATTTGGAATCTAGATATCTCAGACCATAGATCTGTCATACGTCATATATCCCATCTGTCATTCGTAACTGTCAAATGTCAGCTTGAATCATAGATATCTTAGAGCATAGATCTGTCATACGTCAAACATTCAACGCCCTCTGTTGGCGAGATTCTGAATGATGAGAATATAGTGAAATAATTGAAAAAAGAAGTGTCATGTATCTGACAGATCTGTTCTCGAGATACAAAGCTCTTTCATTAGAGTTTAAGACGGATAATATGTCAGTCGAAGATGCAACCAATCACCGGATAGAAACCCTAGAAAAAAAAATCATGAATGCTTTTGGAGACAACATAATAGTCGAGTGAAGCTGCAAATTTACAAACAAATGAGCGGAATAACAGCTGATGATGTAATTGAAGGAGAGTGCAATATTCCACAAAAACTATTTGATTTTATATGTAACCTCATTTAAGGGCCTGATATTCGACACAAAAATAGTGATGAAGGCTTCATCAAAATTCAGTCACTTTGCAGTGATACCATTCATATTACAACAAAAGGTAGAGTTAAACCATCAAAGCATTTGAAGCTTGCATTCGCCATGAAATCACTGACTAGTTCTAGGAAAGTTATTTCTATATTGAATAAATACGGCAACACTATTGTTCACAATTTAGCAGAACAAATTGAAACGGAGATTACTCATATAGCACATGAAGATAACAAAATTATACCCAGTGGAATAGATCCGGTTAGTGAACGAAGCATCCATGTTGCATTTAACAATTTCGATCGCTTTATCGATACAAATTCGAGTCATGATACCTTACACGACACGAATGGAATAATTTATCAATTCATAGAAGATGGAAGAAATGACGAATCAGGAAATTTGGATATGGACAGTGAAGATATAAATATTGAAATACCAAAGATATTGTAGAGAGCACTGGCCAATGCCCATCCCGCCCGCGTAAAAGACGGCGATTTGAAGGAGTTTCACCTAGCATCCAGCCATTTTACAAACAACCGGTCCAAGGTATGTCGTTGCTTCCTGTCAGTTTCATTGAAGATGCTATTCATGAATGCAAATATAGAAAAGACATTGCTGTAGACAAAGATTTAGTTTGGCTTATGTCTTTCTTTCGGTGCCATACCCGGTTTCGGGCGTAGGCGACCTCTCTACAACTATTCGTGCTGTGCGTGATACACGAATAGAAGGGACCTACAGTTTTACGACGGTTCCGGACGTCTTTATAGAGAGCCTTTACAAGGCAGAATACTTCTCGCTGGTTTGCCTTCCGAGAGGTGGCTTCGAATTAATTCGTTGGTTCAACCAGGATTCGATCCAGCGACCTTTTGTTCAGTAGCCCAACGCACTGACCACTGAACTACGGAGCTTATGTCTTTGTCACGTTTTAATTCGACTCCGATGTGGTTAGCCTTCAATTGTAAATTGTCTTCTGATGATAGTAGAATCCAACTCATAGAGTATTTACCTCCAATAAACTCACCACAAACAAACGATACTGTTGTTCATAAAACTCTTGAAATAACAAGCAAGATTGCGAAAGATTGTAGACAGGATAACAATATTGTCACGTATGATTTGGCCATAGCAAAAATAGCCATGCAAATCCAAGAAACTGTGAAACTTAAATTCGATAATATTATTGTGAATATGGGTGCATTTCACATACAAATTGCATTTTTTAGAGCTCTTGGTAAATATATTGACTCAAGCGGATTAACTGATGTCTTAGTGAAGGCAGAAGTACTTGCTGTAGGCTCAATGAATACTTGTATTGATAGTAAACACTTTAACCGCTGCAAGCGGCTTCATCCATTGCTTTCTAGTGCTTTGCAGATACTGCATTTCGATCAATATTTATCTTATCTTCAATTGTTGAATGATAAGCGTGATACATCAAACGAAGCTGTTTCTCAAAATGAATCGTTAGAAGATGTATCAGAAGCTGGATATTATCATAGAACATTAGACGAAAATTTATCACAGATTAACTTTGACCCTAACATATTTGATGACGATTTGTCGGCATTTATGGATACTGCACAACACGAAATTTCTCCGGACGTTCGTGAACGAATTGACTTCCCAGATTCTCTGAAAGATATTTAAAAAATATATGAAATATGAGTATTGCATACTGACTTTACAAAGTGGGCACGGAAAAACTGCTCAGTACTACTTCCAATACACAGTTTGTAAATTTATTTTTACGATTATCCAGTATTCGTTGTAGTGATTATGAAGTCTATTTGGACTCTCTTTATAACATGTCTGATTTGTTATTTCGCACTCAATCAGCCTAACTATGCAAGATACTTCATTCTTAATTCAAGTAATTTAATTAAATTGAAAACGCACGGATCACCTTTACCTCATGAATTTCGTCAAGGAGCATTTGGCAATTCTTTGACTGAAGTTACTCACTTCACGAACTCTATAAGTGCGAGACAAAAGTGGGAATTCAGTCATAGTATGAGAGCCAAAATTTCAACAGCCGTCAAAGAAGAAACACGTTTATTGAGTAAAGATAATACGTCGCATTGCTTACAAGAAAATCAGATTAAAAAAGATAAATTACATCTAAACAATATAATTGAAACAATAAGGCAGGTAATTAATCCTTTCAACCAAAATTTTGACAATAATATGTTATTTAATATTTCTACTGGCAAAGCAGCTTCTACACGGGTAACGGATTTTCTACTCAGCATTCCATCGTTTGGCAGTGCACAAAAAGAAAAGTTTATTTTGGAATGTGTTGATAACCCCGAGAGATTCTTTAAAATTCTGAACAGAAATAAAATTTCAATTTCGCATCAGATTGCATAAAAAAATCACAAAAAAACAAAAATTGCAGCAAACAAGTGCTTTTAAAAACGGAGAGAGATATTTTCGGACGTCTATTGGCAATTGGCATAAAAAAAGACATAGACATCGAGTACTGTTTATCATATCCTCTTGCAGCAGCACCTCCAGCTTTTTTCCATTGGAGAAATGTTCAAATCTGTGAAGTCCACGTTAGCGGACTACTTGAAATCGCAAATTTAATCAACTAATCCTTCGCGCATTGACATGGAAGTAATAGATGGCTTTTACTTTCTATATCTTGTTGGGTCTTCCATGCCACAGACGTTTGGGAAAATAGCTCAGTATATTTTAATAAAAGTTTGTGGAACAAGTGCTCACGAAATACATTTAATTTTTGACAGGTATTTGTCACCTTCCATCAAATATTGCGAGCGTGAAAATCGAGAATGAATTAATGTTCCTTACACAACTCAAAGACCTCTTCAACCCAGGCCTACAAATTTCTGGGGAAGTCTGAAAAATTTCCATTTCAGAGAAGCTCTAGTCAAATTTTTAGCTACTTTCTGGGAAAACGATTGTTTTTCTTCAATATTACTTAATAGAACTGTATTTATTACCGCTGGAGAACAGTGCTTTTCTTATCATGTAGAAGGAGACCATGTAATAAAAACCGAAAAGATTAATTTAAATTGTCCACATGAGGAAGCTGACATATAAATAAAGCACCTCCGAAGACAAATGTTTTAGTGAAAGCTAATGACACTGATGTCTTAATTATTTTATTAGGCAACATTCACAAAGTACCTGATATGGAAATTTGGCTGGCTCGTAGAAAATCAAAAACAAAATCCGGACACCCTACTGCGTAGCACTAGGATTGATAAAACCCCTCGGCGCATGTGCATGTCGTAATGCCTGATAAGTCTATCGCAGGTAATTTTTCCTCATGGTGACTATATCGGGAAATGTATAGTATTTGAGATATAATCAAAAATTTGAGTGAAATTCATAATTTTTACAAATTTTTTTATTTCTAGGTGGCGCCACGTCAATATTTTGTGAATATATTATATAAATTGAAAAACTACATATTAAATGCTATTATTTTATTTAATTATTGTAAAAATCGGTTCAGGTTAGAGATTTATAGATAGCACCACATGTCTATGGACAAAAAATCTAAAAAACGCTATAATTTTTTTATTCTTCGTGGAAAAAAAATTTTTGAAAACACTCTTCTTATGGAATCATATGTTTTTTATCGATATCCGTTGAAATTTTTAAAATCAGACCAGCTACTAACTTTTTGTCATGATACTATAACTCCTTAGCTTCGCCTCAGGGTAAAAAACGAAAAAAGATGGAAGTTGTGTAAATTGTACGCAACTAGCGGCGAAGTTAGGCCCAATTTTATGTCGCGCATTGCCATCATTCTATGCATTTACTGGCTGTGATTATTCAGCTGCATTTTATAATGAAGGAAAGATCAGGGCTTTCAAAATCTTTTTAAATAATAAGACCTTTCAAACAGTTTTCGCGTCGTTGACAGACGCAACTGACGTTTTTAATGAGGAAAAGATTTCTGTTGTCCAGGAATTTACCGCACTTATGTATGGCGTAAAAAAATGCAAAAGTGTTAATGAGGCAAGATAAAGAATATTTCAATATTGAATACAGCAACAAGAATGAAAGAAAATTTTTAAAGAAAGTCACAAGATTCGACTCGAAATTGATTCCACCTTGTTGGTAATCATTGTAACAAAAATCGTTGAGAAATATTCTCATAAATTGCGTGTGGCAAAATGCAACTGTGCCAGGTTGTATAACCTTTAATCTTGAAGACTACGGTTGGTCAGTAATTGATGGTAATTCAAAACCAACGTGGTTCATTGGCGATCCAACAGCAATGACTGTAGAAGGTACCTTGTCAGCATCAAAAGAAAAAACTTTAGATGAACACCAAGACATAGAGGAGAATATAGACGTAGATGATGGCTCTGGTTCAGATGATATTGACATCGATACAGACAATGAATGAGAAAAATTTAAGATATGTATAGCTATAAGATTAGCATTTAGAATAACTATAATGTTGAATACATAATTTGTAAAAAAAAATTATTTTTTTTTCAATAAAAAAACTTTGTCATCATTGTATGTTCCATTGGTCTGATTGACTAATAAATAGTCGTTTGGTGCGAATTGACGTGTAGTAATTATCACAAATTGAATATAATAATATTAGTAAGATTTATAATAAAAAAATTTAGATCTTAATCTAATAAAAACAGTGATACTACTATCCATGAACATTGAATGAATAAATGAAAACACTCCGATTTTCTTTATTCCTTTCTCACCTAATGGGTCATATAAGTCCCATAAGAAGAATTTCATGTCCACGTGGTCACGAATACCTATTTAAATTGCTAAATGTTGTGTCCCACCCGGCATCAGTGTGTATTCTGTCATTATTCTAGAGCAGTCGAGACATGCGCGTTACCATAAGTAGATATCGCGATTGTTGTGTGTCATCCCACGTGTGTTAATTATTCATTCTCATGCTATAAGAAGGGTATTGTTTAAATATTTTTTACTAAAAAGTCAAACATTAGTTTCAATAATGTCCAGGTAAGTTTTAGTAACATTTTGTACAAAAATATCTAGTTTTTTCCTATGAAATAATGTAATTGTCTACAATGGGGCATATTTGTCCCATTCGTATTTTTTCTTGGAACATATATGACCCTTTAGTAATGAAAAATTCTTTTTGCAGAAAACGTAAATTGACAGATAAAGAGTTGGAATTGCTCATAAATCATCCCTCTGATATAGAGTAGGAAGTTGAAGAACCGTTAAGTGCTAGTGAGTCTGAATATGAAGTTTCATGTGACAGCACAGATTCTGAAGAGGAAGTAGAATCGAGCTCACCGAAAATAAAACAGGCAAAACTAAATGATAATTTATCAGAAAGTAAAGATGAACCTGATGTAGATAACAACCAAACTGCTGTGCAAGTTAATGATGCTAACTTAAATGAGACCTCATCAGAAAGTGAAGATGAACTTAACAATGAAAATCCTACGCAAATCGATACGGATGTCGTGAAAAAAAATTGTTTCATAAATTATTCTTAGTGTGATCCAGAAGATATATACTTTGTTGAACGTAAGATTATTCCTGAACAGAATGCAGTTTGCGTTCCCCTTATATCCTGCAACAGATCTTCTACAGAATTAGACGTGTTTCTGAAGGTAATGCCTCGCAGTTTTTTTATTTTCATGGCCGAATGCACAAACAAAAGATTAGATATTTTGAGGCAAAGTACTAAAAATAAGATTATACCAAAAACTGATCCTTCAGAACTCATGATTGTTTTGGGTTGTATACTAATTATGACCTACAATCGTTTACCTGAAATGCATGATTACTGGGCTTCCAACAAATCTCTAGCATATGGAGCTATAAAATCAGCTATTTCAAGGGATAGATTCTTACTCCTTCACTCGAAATTATATTTTAACTATCCAGAAAAACCCAAAGATACAAGTAAAATATACTACCTTGAAGAGTTAGTCTCATGCTTGAAATACACATTTCAAAAATCGAGCACCGAAAGTACTCATCAATCGATTGATGAGTCCATGACGAAATTCAAAGGAAGGTCAAGTTTAAAACAATACCTACCTCTAAAACCCATAAAAAGGGGGATTAAAATTTGGCGAAGTTGTGATTCAGTATCTGGATATGTATACGACTTTAATATTTATCAGGGAAAAGAACTCGACGCCAAGGTAGATAAGCCGTTAGGAGAAAGAGTTATTACAGAACTTGCATCGACAATCCGTGAACCATATACTACGTTGTGTTCCGATAGGTTTTTTACATCTGTTCAATTAATTGTTCAGTAGGAACATGTATAGCAAATCCAAAGAACTTACCCTCGCTTGCAAAAGGATTCAAAAGTCGTGGGGATTATAAATTTCACTGCAGTACGTCCGGTATATTAGTGTCTCAATAGAAAGATACAAAAGAAGTTCTGGCCGTGTCCAATTTTCACCGTCCAGAAGTTGTTAACATACGAAGAAATCAAAAGGATGGTAACAATTTGAATATCAGTTGTCCAACATCATTGGCATTTTATAACAAATATATGGGAGGGGTTCACCTGTCAGATCAGTTAGGAGGAACATATGATTTAGATAGAAAATCGTGTAAATGGTGGAAAAAGGAATTTTACAAGTTACAAGTTACTTATAACAACCATTGTAAATTCACATATATTGTATAAAGAAATATGTAATACTAAATCATTAACTCTAAAAAAATTCTGCGTGGCATTAGCTGAACAACTTATACTTGAAGGCAGAAAACATGCGAAAAATAAAAGGAAGAAGCCGCAATGAAGACCATCAGTAGCATCAGCAAGTGTAAAGAACGTTGGCGATCACCTGCCAATGCAAGGAGATACAAGACGAAGATGCCATCGATGTTATCGAAATAAAATAGAAAAGCGAACAAAAATGTATTGTACTGAATGCAACGTTGCATTATGTTTTAAATGTTTCAGTATTTTTCATCAGTAATATAAAAGTATAAAAGTTTGTAATTAAAATATATATCGTACTAGTTTTCAATAATAAACTTTATTTATCAAAAATAAAATATGTGTTCTTAATTACTAATGGGTCATATATGTCCCACACTTAATTACTAGTAGGACCCATATGTCCCAAGGGGGTAATTTCCGAAATGGTGAAGGTTGAATTTTGATACTTGCCTATATTATTAAAAATAACATATAAAGTCGATATACTCTTAAAATTAGTTAAATATTTATATATATATATATATATATATATATATATATATATATATATATATATATATATATATATATATATATATATATATATATATATATATATATATATATATATATATATATATATATATTATATATATATATATATATATATATATATATATATATATATTATATATATATATATATATATATATATATATATATATATATATATATATATATATATACTTTTAAATTTAGTTGAAGATTCTGTGGCCACTTTCACTGGTAAAAAATACCAGTACAAAAAATATAGGTTTTTTCTCACGCAAAAAAAAATGTCATCGTGCTCTACAATTTATGTTCCATAAATAATAAGTAAAAAAATACTAGAACTACAACTACACTAAATTATACTCTTGTTTACAGTACATAACAATGCGTGGATCTTTTCTCTATTGCGCGAGAATCGTTCATTCAAATCATGGAAACCTCTGTTTGCGGCCATTTTCCAACAGGCAACCATGGATTTTTGTTATTAGTATATATTGTGATGAAGTGAAAATCTCACTCATATAAAATAGTCTATAATAAAAGGGATGTGATGAAGGGAAAGTTTCACTCATATAAAATGGTCTGTATAAAAGAGATGTGAAGATGTGAAAGTTTCACTCATCTAAAATAGTCTATAATAAAACGGGGGTCTGTAATAAAAGAGATGTGATGAAGGGAAAATTTCACTCATCTAAAATGGTCTGTAATAAAAGGGATGTGATGAAGTGAAAATTTCACTCATCTAAAATAGTCTGTAATAAAAGGGGGGTACGTACATTTCATTTTGAGGCGAAATTAAGCTTTTGGGGGGCTATCCGATACTTCTAAATTAGAACATTTTCTAACGGAAAGTCCAATGTTTGTAGGCAAGTTGATAACTGGGTCAAAAGTCAATGTTTTTAACATCCATTTATTTCATGAAATTCGCAGTTGACTGGAGGTTTTTCATAGGTTTTTTTAGGTAGCAAAAAGGTTAATCCTCAGTTTGTTATCTTATCTCTTCTGAACTTCTGGCAAGGCATCTGAAAATCACCTGATCGAATGAAAATGCCGAATTATGACCGAAGTTTCCGCCAATAAGCATTCAGATCTCCCCATTTTCATCCATTTCCCTAACATTTTTCAGTGGTAGTGGTATTTAGACTATAAAATGGCCTGCACCTCTAGAACAGCTCTCTTTTGCTCTTCTCAGTTTTGACTAGTCATACTGACAATAGTGAACCCAAGTGAATAGCAGTTTGTGCCTTCTTAGCCAGTGACTTGTGCCAGCTTCCGAAAGACAATTTTAAATTCTTGCAGAATAGTTTACCGACCTATTGAAGTCAAAGGTTAGTTGAATACCTGTGAATTTCAAGCTTCCGCTATTTTGTTGCTTGCATATATACCAGCAATTTTAAATGAGATAAATAATTTTTTTGTTAATGTATGCCCTGATATTAGAGATGGGGGGTTGATAGATTACTCAGGGATATCAGTTGATCAGTCTAGTATTTTTTTTGGAACCTGTCACAGAAAGTGAAGTTATTAGTATAATAAAATCTCTGAAAAACAAGAAATCAGTTGGACATGATAACGTTTCTGTCCCTGTTCTGCCGGTTGCATCATTTATAAGCCTGCCAGTAACCCATATACTGAATCTCATGCTTGAAAAAGGGGTATTTCCACAATTACTAAAAATAGCCCTTATAAAACCAATTTATAAAAAGGGTGACGGTGACAAATGGGACAACTATAGGCCTGTATCACTCCTGTCGAATCTTAGAAAAGTTTTTGAGAGGGTGATATATTCAAGGCTGGTTGGATTTTTTGATCGCTGCAAAATACTCTCTGACAAACAAAAGCTTCAGCGATATGGGATCACGTGGGGTGGCATTGGACTTGATTGTGTCATACCTGCAGGGGCGCGAACAGTGTGTTATGGAAACAAACAACTTTGGGGTTACTTTCACATCTGAAACTACTTATGTAAGAAGGGGTGTTCCTCAGGGGTCTATCCTGGGACAGCTCCTTTTTATAATATACACCAATGACCTTGATTGTGCTACTGATGTCGGTGTGGTGCTATATGCTGATGACACTTCCTTGGTTTTCAGTGAAGACAATCAGGAAGCATGTATTGCTAAGATGAAAGAATCCTTGGATAGGTTGGGAGGCTGGTTTGTTGAAAATAATCTTCTTCTGAATGTTTCAAAGACACAGATTGTTCACTTTTCACAACAAGAAACAGACTTTGCGCTCACATACAGGGACGCAGTTATGAGAGCTGATGAAAATATGACTTTTTTGGGAGTGGGTCTGGATCAAAGGGTGAACTGAAAGTCTTATGTGCGGAAGGTGGTGGTGGGGGTCAGTAGATACAGCTATGCTCTTCGGGTAATATATAGCAATGTGGGTTGGCAGGCGGCGCTTACAGCATACCATACTTACGTCTAGTCACAGATTACATATGGAATTATATTCTGGGGCAACTCTGTGGAATCTAACAGAATTTTTATTTTACAAAAGAGGTGCATCCGTATTGTTTTTGGAGTGGACTGTTGTGATAGTTGTAGGGGAGTATTTAAAGACACTGGTATTCTTACATTCTATAGTCTTTATATTTTTGAAGCTGTAAAGTTTTTACTGAAAAACACTTCGCTTTCTGCTGATAGAAGACAACATCAATATGAGACTAGATTTAGGGACAACCTACTAATAAAAAAAACCAAACTTTACATTTGTACAAAAAAGTGTTGTTTTTAATAGTCTAAAAATCTGGAATGTGCTTTCTCTTTCCTTAAGACAGCAACTACCCAGTAAAGTTGTTTGTAGGCTCATTTTTGAGGGATAGAGCATATTATAGCCTTGATGAGTTCTTTCGGGATGGTGATATGCATGGCGCACTGAGTAAAGATCTTGAGTAGGCTTATTATTTTCTCCTTTTTAATTGTATTTTATTTATGGTTGTATTCGAGGATGTGTGGATGTTGAAGTCGTTTTCTTCATTGTCATTTTTTGCATATTTCATTTTGTGTTTTATCTTGTGTGTATTTTGTCGGAAGTTTATCACACCTCACAAGGGCAGTAATTCACCAGAATGGATTCTTATAATAGAAACTAATGTACAATACTAAACCCTATGTGTGATAAGGGGTAAGTCTTACTGAAGGTGAGAATTACCGGTGGAAACTTTATTCTTAACTCTTCTCCTAAAAGTGAAATCGGAAACGTTACTAGTAGTGCCCTTCGAGATACTGCAGCTAGCTCAGTGAACTGACACTAGGGATATTGAGCATGAGTAGATGTATTTATTATTTAATTTGCCGGAAATTAATAGGCGCCACCTACTTTGAATTATATATACATATATATATATATATATATATATATATATATATATATATATATATATATATATATATATATATATATATATATATATATATATATATATATATATATATATATATCGTAGAGGCAGGTATCTCAGGTCGTGGGAGTTTTATCGAAGTAGGAAAGAAAGATTATTAGTGATCTTGGGCAGCTACACGTTATTGATTGATGTATACTAGAAAAAAACAAGCGATGATTTCGGACTCAATATATATATATATATATATATATATATATATATATATATATATTATAATATATATATATATATATATATATACATATATATATATATATATATATATATATATTATATATATATATATATATATATATATATATATATATATATAAATTGATAAACTACTCAGTGGTCAACACAATTAGTACCACTGCGATGGGTATCGGTCTCTCTCTCTCCGATACCGAGTATCCACAATTCAAAGAAAACCAAAACGCAATCTAAATATAAGTACATGTATGGGAATCACGGATTCCGCATAAATCCGCCTCAGGCCTGAGCTGAATTCTCACAATACAGTGTACAAGAGAACAAAGAATAACAATTACTTCTACTAGAAAATATATATAAGTAAACAAACACTGTACTGGAACTGATTAGTTTTATTTTCTCACGCGCCTAGGAAAAGAACAGTGTGTAGTATGTAAGACTGACCTGGTCGTTGGTTACGTCAGAGGACGTTTCAACCGTACCTGCGCGTGCGGAGCCCTGGGCCGGATGGCTTTTGGAATACCTGCGCGTTCATCTCCCTCTAAATGTAATGTATAAATTGTGCCAACGGAAAACAATGGCCGTCTCCGGGAACCACGTTCCTTCGGACCTTAGGGATGATTGGCCGGATCAAATCTTCCTCCACAGACAAACAGTAGCGATTTCATGTTCAGGGAATCTACGAGGATCTACGTCGGTACTTCCTTCTACGGCACCCAGTTTACGCTAATTTCAATCTCGCCAAACTGCGACAGGAAAAGTCCGAGTTCTCCGTACGATAAATCACACCAGCTAATATTCTCGGACTCTTTTATTAACTCGAAGGTCTTTCTTGTAAATCCGCCACACAGCGCCAACAAAATACTCAAGTCGAAACCTCCTACAAACTTCCTCGGGTCACGTAGCTATATTCGGAAAACAAAAGACGGTATACTGTTACTTGGGGCTTAAATTTTACTCGAATGAACCTGCGCTCGCGGCCAGTCGACCAACGGTCAGCTGCAGTTTCCCCCGTCAACTCCAATTCATGCGCGAGAGAAAATTCTACCCGTGATATCCCCCCTATTCTCCCATAGGGGGTGAACATGGTTCACCACCGACCCTTAAACATATGGACAAAACAAAGGAGAAAATCTACAGAAACAAAAAAAAATTCATTAGGTGTCGCTATACCGCACCAAAACTCAGTAAAGAAAACGGGAACAAAATCAGGGATCATCCGCAGCCAGAAAAGGTTTCAGATCTTTCACATGCTATACGCCTTTTTCAGTACCATCTTCCGAGCGAATATCGTAAGTATTACTCCCGGACTTCCTGAAAATGACATAAGGTCCCACAAATCTAGGCGCAAGTTTCGCCGCAAAACCTTTCGATGCATCAAATAAAGCTTTATTGCTTACCATAACGTGATCTCCTACTTGAAATGTGAGGGGTCGTCGAAGATTATACCGACGTCTATTTACCTCTTGGGCTTTGGTGATTCGTTGACGAACATCATCAAAAAGAGTTCGATAGCCGACTTCTTTTCTCTTAACGTAGTCACTAGGAGGTTCAGGCTTGTTCAGTATGGGATGATCGTAAGCTTCACCTGAATCACGGTACTCTCTACCAAAATTGACCAGAAAAGTACTACAACCTATAGTTTCTTGACGACCAGTTCGAATGGCACATGCCATGGCAGGTAAATGTTTACTCCAAGAATTGTGATGATCTTTGACATAGCACGAGAGCATAGTTTTCACGATGCTGTTACTGCGTTCGGTGGGATAACAGTGCGGACTATATACCGGACTGAAGATGTTCTTAACTTTATATTTTTGACTTAACACACGAAATTGTGAACTACGCATTTGTGAACTACGCATTTGTGAGCCATTATCCGAGATGAGCAATCGGGGTACACCATAAACCAAGAACACTTGTTGCTCTATTAGACTGCACAACGAAGTGGCCGTAGCGTTTCTGAGGGGAAAGCATAACACATACTTGGAGAAATAATCAGTCACCACTAAAATATACTCATAACCTTTTGACGAAGGCAACGGACCCATAAAATCTAAACTGTTTATTTCCCAAGGTTCAGTTATAATCGGACGAGTTCCCATATGACCCGCAGGAGCTTTGCGTTCTGGCTTGTATTCGAGACATACGGTGCATCGCTGAATAAATCGAGTAACATCACCACGCATTTTCGGCCAATAATACAAGTTTCTTAATCTCCAGTAAGTTTTAAAGATACCGGGGTGGCCAGAAGTTATGGCCTCATGATGTTTACAAATGAGTTGCGTCCGAAACTCTTTAGGGACCACAACTTTCCAACACTCAGCTTCTCTACCTAGGCTCGAGTAAGGAGGAGCTATGTACTTAAGGAGTATGCCTTGTTCTTCTCGCCAAGTTGGGTATTTATCGGGAAATCGAGTGAGATTAGCTTTCATCTTCGTATACCAAGGATCATTAGAATTTCGGAAAGTTTCCAAAGTAGAATCCTTCTCTTCCACGGCATCTGCGGATACAGGAACAGAACGTGATAAGGTATCCGGCACTACATTGAGTTTTCCCTTTCGATGGACGAGTTCATACGTAAAAGGCATTAAACGAAGACTCCAACGGGCTAATCTACCTTGAGGGTCTTTCAGATTGTTCAACCAAAGTAACGAATGGTGATCAGTTATCACCTTGAAGAAAGTTCCCTCCAAGTAGTGACGCAGTTTCTCCACAGCCCAAATGACAGCCAAACATTCCCGTGCGGTAGTGGAATAGTTTCTTTCCTGACGGGTCAGCGAACGAGAAAGGTAACACAAGACTTTTTCACCATCGTCAAATTGCTGTGTCAATACAGCGCCTAGGCCATAGGCAGAGGCATCGACTTGGACAATAAATTGTCGGCTCAAGTCGGGACAAGTTAAAACAGGAGCAGTCATCAGTCTCTCCTTTATGGTCTTGAATGCCAGCTCACATTCCGAAGTCCAATTCCAGGTAACTTTTCGTTTTGTCAGATTTGTCAACGGGTCACTCAAATCAGCAAGGTTCTTAATAAAACGCCGGTACCACGCTGCCATTCCAAGGAATGAACGAAGACTGGCTACGTTGGTGGGGACTGGAATTTTCTGAATAGCCTCCACTTTTTCGGGATCAGGTCGCAAACCATGGCGATCAACTACGAAGCCAAGATATTTGAGTTGCGGGCGGCAAAAGAAACATTTCTCACGTTTAACAACGAAACCAGACGATATTAGGCGATCCAAGACTTTTCCAAGAAGATCTGTGAGAGAAGAAGTGAGAGTCGACATCTGGGCTAACAATAACGATATCGCTCAAATAGACAAAGGCATACGGTTGTAGATCGGCGCCAAGAACGTTGTCCATAATGCGTTGAAAGGTGGCAGGTGAATTGGTTAACCCATACGGTAATCTTTTGAATTGGTACAGACCACGACCAGGAACTGTGAAAGCAGTATACTCCCGAGAATTCTCTGCTACCCTAACTTGATGATAGGCGGTCTTAATGTCTAAGGTACTGATAACTCGTGCATCTCGCAACTGATCCAAAATTCCCGAAATGTAGGGTATGGGGTAAGCATCTTTCTTCGTGACTGCATTAATACGACGATAATCAACACAAAAAGGATAAGTGCCATCTCGTTTTGGCACTAAACATACTGGCGAAGACCAAGCATTTTTAGATGGTTCGATAACACCGCTGGCCAACATTTGGTCGATTTCATGATCGATAATCTGCTGTTTATGGGGTGACACGGGATACCATCGTTGTTTTATGGGTTTAACCTCAGGCAGAATCTCGATCTCATGCTCCGTTACAGTGGAACAACCTAAATCGTCTCCCATAATCGCAAATTTCTGTTGAAGTAGTTGACTCAGCTCCTCAGATTCAGTCGGCGTGAGGAAATCAGAGATGCCGTTCGCGCAGTGAGTATCGATATCGACAGAAGAAGCGAAATGCCAAACATCATCCTTCAGGCTAGGTACAATATCCATTTTCATCCAGAAGTCAATTCCAAGAATGAGATTATGACGCAAGGAAGGAACTACCACGAGATCTAACCAAATGAGCTTTCCTTTAAGCTGGATAGGAGTGGAAATATAACCTGGGCTTTGACAAAGCTCACCATTTGCTACAGCACACGAAGTTATAGAGGGAGTAAGCTTCAACCCTAAATTCAAAAGTATCCGATGACCAGAATCACCGACTAACGAAACTAAAAACTAAGTTTTTTATTTTTATTTAGAGTATTATTATGTGAATTTCAAGCTATTTTAGATTTTAGTTATTCAATGACACGCTCCATATCCCATTTGGGATCTTATGTGAATATTAAATTGTAATATGTTGGGCTAAATAAAGATATACTTACTTACTTACTATCATTACCATTCCGTTATAGTTTATAGTGCATTTATTTCTATTCATCATTATAGCACATGGATAATTATATGAGTATTTAACTCGAGCCGTGCTCTCTTGTTCAATTATTTTGGATCTCTAGCAATTATTCCAGTAGAATTAATATTTCGTATATCATCGATTTTGATTTATTGAATCAAGTATCATCTGTTTTGGTGGCTGGATCGACTTAACCTTTTTCGGCGACAACTTCAGAGAACAATATATACGTACTCTGGTTTGACAAGGGCTGCGTTCAGATATCTCAGATTCAAGGACCGATAGATTTTGTTTTCGTAATAACTTATAATAATTAAATTTCCTTTGAGCGTCTAGCTGAGTTATCACAGGACCCTCTAGGAAACGCGTTCAATTAGGGAGATATTTTCCTTTGTATCTGGCTGAGTTATCACCGTACCCTCTAGGAAACTTGATTAAATTATAAGAAGAATCTGAAGTTGTATCGTATATTGTTCATAGCTGTATTTCGTCTTTTCCGGCGTAAATTTGCTAGAGATCACAAGTGTTTAACATTGAATTGGAACTCTACGTAGTGCATTGATGTTGTGACTTATTATTGCGTCTATTTATTTGCATTGATTCAATATCTGGTCTGATATTTCCGTAAATCTGTGTATATTGTGTTGACTGAATTCTGGCTATTCAGCATTAGGCACCGTTGGCAATTAAGTTTTAAGAAATCCTGTACTTGTATTTGAAATCCGTTTGTATTTAAGAGATACGTTGAAGGGGTTACCGCTCAGCTGTAAAGTATAGTATTTGTTTATTGAATCTATACTGATCCGTGAAGTTTTCATATTTTGTTGGGGGTTGAACCTCAATAGTACATACTGTTAGAACTTATACCGAATTGCCTGACCGCTACTAAAAGTAAGCTTCCGCTATCCGTATAACACCGCTTGCTCAAACGCATTACCTGTTTTTCTGTATATATTGGCTCTCTCACAACCTTTGCTTGCAGCTCTCTGAACTTGCTCTGTTTCTTTTAATTATTTTATTATTGTAAAATAATCCTGATTATTTGTTTTATTTTTTTTAAATATTTAATTGTACATTAATCGGCTATATATTCTGTTTTATATTTTGTTTGTAATAGAGGGATTATTTTATTACTGTCTATTATTTATTTTCGTTTCATTCACTTGAAGTGAATTCAATCTGTACCATCCATAACGTTACAGAAAAGGTTATATCACAGCACTTCGACGCCTAAAGAACGTAATATCTTATATCGAAACCGAACCCTTTTCTCCACTTAGTTAACTATCCGGGGCCCCTAAAATATTTTACGGCTACCTGTGACCGAGGGACCCGTTAACAGATAATCCCATCGAGGAGATAACCTCGATTTGTATAAAAATCTAGCGCCCGAGGATTCATACTAAGGTATATCTTTCCGAAAATTAAGGGATCACCAAAAAGGCACGTCACAATATAAAACTTTAATTTTGTACTTAAAATTTATAAAAAAAACAAGTGAGTATAAACAATTAACTCTAATATACCTGTTTACTCCTGTCAACCCTAAAGCTGCACCTGACTGAGAGCTGGCAACCATTTTTTTTTCAATTCGTGACATATTATCTTTCAAATGGCGTGGAATTCATTAAAAAACATATAGTTGCAAGTTATATCAGCGAATTAATTATACTGAAATTAATTGCAGGTAATTGCAGCTAATTTTTTATAGGCAACCTGATGTGATGAAGTGAAAATTTCACTCATCTAAAATAGTCTGTAGTTAAAGGGGAATTCATTTTTAGGACTGCTGAATTTCTGGCAACGCAGCTGAAAATTATCTGATCCAATGGAAATGTGGAACTATGACCAAAGTTTCCGCTAATGAACATTCAGATCTCCCCATTTTCATGACATTTTTCAGTGGTGAGACTATAAAATGGCCTGCAGCTCTAGAACCGGACTCGTTTGCTCTCTTCTCAGTTTTGACTCATCATCCTGATATAAGTGAATAGTAGTTTGTGTCTTATTAGCCAGTGACTTGTGCAAGCTTCCGATTGACAATTTTTATTCTTGAAGAATAGTGTCCCGTATAAGAGAATTCAAAGGTTAGGTGAATACCTGGAAATTTCTTGCTTCCGCTATTCTTTTGCTTACATATACACCGTCTACCGTTGATTTACTATATCCTAATCATTTAGTTATATTGTGCATATATTTCCATTCATCATTATATCACGTGGAGAATTATACGAGTATTAAACTCGAGCCGTGCTCACTCGTTTAATTATTTTGGATCTCCAACAATTATTCCAGTAGAGCTAGTATCGATTTCCATTTATTGATTCAAGTATCATCTGTTTTGGTGGCTGGATCGAATTAACGTTTCATAGCGATAACTTCAAAGAACTTTGGCAAGGGCTGCGTTCAGATATTTCAGATTCAAGGACCGATAAATTTTTGTTGCGAATTTATGATAATCAAATTTCCTTTGTCTGGCTGAGGTATCACAGGAAACGCGATTAATTTATAATAAGAATCTGAAATTGTATTGCATACCGTTCAAAGGTATATTCCGTCTTTTCTTGCGTAAATTTGCTAGTGATCACAAGTGTATAATATTGAATTTGAACTCGACATATTGAATTGACGTTGTGATTTATGATTTCGTATATTTATTTGCATTTATTCCATATCAGGTTTGATATTTCCGTAGATCGTGTGTATATTCTGTTAACTGAATTCTGGCGATTCAGCATCAGGCACCGTTGGCAATTAAGCTTTAATAAATCTTGTACTTGTTGTAAATTGAAATCCGTTTGTATCTGAGAGATACGTTGAAGGGGTTACCGCTCAGCTGTGAAGTATAGCATTCGATTGTGGTATTCATATTAGACCTGTGTCGATCGATCATTTGTCGAGACCCGGGTCGATCATGACCCATTCGTATGGTGATCGGGTTAAAAAGATTCGATCATTTGGGTCGCAGGTCGCAATTCCTTTGTAAAGAATGACGAATGCTGAACCGGTGAACCGGGTAGAATATATATTAATAAGATAACCTACATGAGTGAAAAACAACATAAAAATGATAAAAAAGGAAATAACTAATAGTTTTTAATATTAAAAATGATAATTTACTCCAAATTGTGATTAAGAAATAAAATATGAGAGGCTCTTTTCGGTTTTAAAGAGCTTCTTTTATTATAGATAGACGCTTCATTAATGTATATAAATGTGGATAGAGGAGACGACGATAATATCATCTAAGTTCACTAAAACACGCAAGCAAAACCTGAATATAAAATCACGTGTCGCGGGTCATACCTATATATGTCACTGATTCGATATCAAACTGAATTCGATCTCGATCACGACGCGATCGAGTTCGCGACCCAAAAGACAGAGAGATCGACAGTAAATATATCAGCATATCACTGATTCGATCTCAAACTGAATTCGATCTAGATCAAGACGCGATTGATCGAGTTCGCGACCCAAAAGACTGAGAGATCGACAGGTCGCGACTCTTCTACGCGAGCGTTCCTGAAAAAATCGGTTCCTTTTGAATTACGTGTCAAAATTCAAAACAACACGAGAAAGAGTGCGGTGAATCGAAGCATGTAAACGATTGTATCAGCAAGCAATTAGTTATATACTGTTGTGTAAAAACATATGAAAATAAAGTGCAATTTGGTTAGTCTTGTCAAGTAAATCGGGATCGGGTTAAATAAGATCGGGTCTTTTAGAAATTCGTGATTCGATCACTCGTGTATAGGTTGCGATCGAATCAAAAAGATTCGATCAATCACGATCGACACAGGTCTGATTCATATACCTGTTTCTCTGACTACAGTTCGTGTGTACTTTGTAAGTGGTGTAGCACTGTTAAGAATCACTGTAACGATCTGGGGTCGTATTATTTATTGAATCTATACTAGTCCTTGAAGAATTCATATTTTTTGGGGGTTGAACCTTGATAGTACAAAGTTGTAGTTTTATACCGAATTGCCTGACCGTTAATAGAATTAAGCTTCCGCTACTCATCTAAGACCGCTTGCTTGAACGCATTACCTGTTTTCCTGTATATATTAGCTCCTCCTAACCTTAGCTTGCAACTCTCTCAACTTGCTTCGCTTTTTTATTTTATTATTGTACCATAACCGTGGTTATTTGTTTTGTATTTTATTTGTAATAGAGTGTTTATTTTATTACTGTGTATTATTTCCTTTCGTTTCATTCGCTTGAAGTGAGTTCAATCTGTACCATCCATAACGTTAAGGATATATCACAGCACTTCGACGCCTGAAGAACGTAAAAGAGTTTGTACAATCGATCACTCCCATCTTAGATCGAAACCGAACCCTTTTCTCCACTGAATTAACTATCCGGGGCCCCTAAAACATTTTAGGGTTACCTGTAACCGAGGGATCCGTAGACAGATAATCCCCCCGATGTGATTTGCATAAAAATCTGGCGCCCGAGATATAATATTAAGGTATATCTGTACGAATAATAAGGGATCGTCAAAAAGGCAGGTCTCACTACCCCTAATCTATTGCATACTTTCTTAACATTCATTCAAAATTGGTTGTATCAAAAAACCGATACCTGCAGAATCGAGCAGTGGGATCCTGTACTATTATTGCTACATTCAAAATTGCCAAGAAATAGGCGGGGTGAATCATCTTTGTACTGTTTATCTGATGAACCGGTCCTTTACACTTTCCTTAAAAACTATCACACCTGCTGAGTTAATTTATAAAACAAAACCTGATATGAAAAACTTGCGAATTTTTGGCAGCTTAGCATAATATCATGTTCCAAATGAAAAGTTAAAGTCAAATTTTGATACAAAAGCAGACATTAATATTATTATAAGATATGCAAGTAACGGTTATTGAGTCTGGGATATTGTTGAGCAAAAGGTGTATGTTGTTCGTTATAAATTTTTGGATGAGTCTAAACATAAACAATCTAAAAGTTAGTAGTACTCTTGTTAATATTGAAAGTTCGGAGATTGAGGTTAGGAGTGATTTTCAGGGTGATTTAAATGAAAATAAAATGTTAAAAACTGATAGTAATGAAATAGAGCAGAAAAAAATTATTAATATTCTTGAAAATTATGAGTGACGAGTTAAATATGGAAAATTATGTAAGGCAAAGTAATGCAGTAAAGAAAACACCGAATTACTTCAATGATTATGTCATGGAAAGTGATTGAGAACACAAGGCTTTAAATGCATTTTGGTTTGTAGATAGGGTTCTAAAAAGCTTATAAAATGATAAAAAATCTGCCGAATATAAATTTTAGAAAAATGCTGTAGATGAAGAAATTGGAGATTGAATAAAAAATGGTAGGAACTTGGTTGGTCGTTGAAAAACCCGACAATGTAAGGACTATTGGTTGTAAATGGGATTTCGACCAAAGTCCAATGATAAGGGTGGACCATTAAAATATGAGGCTAATCTTGTAGCCAAGGGATTCGACTTTCACGAACCATATGCTCTAGTCGCAAGGCTGAGCATAGTTAGAATATATTTGGCAGTAGCGTATTATAAGAACTATGAGATTCAGCAATAGTATATTACATAAGTGTGGTAACTAGGTTTTTAGCACACGCTAAGTGAAGTTTGAAAAACAAGCCACAGGCGAGTCTTTTCATTCACTTAAGTGTGCTAAAAACCTTTACCACGCGAGTTATGTATACTATTTTATCTACAACCGTTCGTTTTGATTAAATACAAATTAATTATAGTCTAAAATTTCCCAACTTGGTCACCAGCAATGTTTCAACTTTTTTATTGTTATGAAAATTAGGATGTCATAGCGACAAAAAAAAAGCAACGCCACTTTGAAGTTGTCAGTCAAAATGTCAGTCGTAAATATGGAGATTTCACGGCTAGTTTAATAATTTTTCACCGCACTAGTGCGTTAAAATGATTTTTACCGCACTAGTGCGTTAAACTGATTTTTAAAGCACTAGTGCGTTGAAGTAATGGTTACCGCACTAATATGGGTGTGTAAAAACATAATTTACGCACGGTTGTAGATAAATGGATGTTAAATCTGCCTTTTTGCATGGTACAATTAAGGAGAACATATACATGTCAATCCTAAAAGGTTTTAAAGATAACGGGAAGGTGTTTCAGTTAAATAAGGCGCTGTATGGGCACAAACAAGCGCCATACTATTGGAATAAAAGATTTGACAAACTTGCGAAAAAGGAAAAATTTAATTAGGTCTGTGGTGCATGTAGGTAAGTAGGTCAGTGTCACGATTGGTTACTCCATAGTAACCGAAGAATGTTTAGTTATACCTTTATATTATTGTAAACTGCACGTATGGGCAAGGTCGCCCGTCAGCAGTATATTGTATAAACATGAATATATAAGAACCAGAGGGAATCTCTGAGATATAGTAAGACTGAGACTGAGACTCGTCACGCTGGCCGAGAGGTTAACGATAAAGTCTAGAGTCTATACAAATAAAGACAAAGTATAGAATGAACCCGTGTATTATTTAGTGCCCAGGACCAGTCATTACATGGCGATCCTGCCAGTCTTATTATTGGAATTGGAAAATAGTGAAAGTTAGTGAACAAAAATGGGAAGAAGAAGAAGAAATGATCATCGCCCATAGAGGCTGGTTGCTTTGCAGTTCCGGAGATGACAATGCAGGCCATCACGACCGAAGGAATGGCTGTGAACGAGTTCCGCAGGCACAGTGGAAGTTACAAACCGCAGGAAGTTAAGGTAGGATCTACCCTTTGTATAAATGGCTGTGCAGAGACAAACGAGTTATGGACGTATAAGTATATGTGTAAATATGGAGTGAAATTGACATTGTTTTTTTTTAAAAAGGAAGAAAAAAAAGAGACATTATTTTGAAGAAGAGACATTAATTTTTTTTTTATTATTAGTTATTACGTTAATGAATTTTTTTTTTCTACATTAAGTTTGAGTTAAATTATGACACTGACCACTAATTATGACCTGACCTAATTATTTATTTTTATTGTTTTTATCATTGTTAATTCTATTATTAATTTTATTATTAGATTTAATTTTATTATGGAAGTCCGTCCTTAGGTATAAGAGGGAATTTTTTTTTGTGTGTATTTGAAGTCAATCATTGTGGATGATTATTATCATATATTTTTTCTTGGAGCTATTCTTATTCAAGATTATGGAAATTTTTAAATATAGTGTGCAATTAGAGAAATAAGTAATCACTCGTTCTGTTGCATTAAAATGAATATGGATTGTATGACATTGACATTACTATTATTATAACATTGATATTATGATAACATGGGTAATTTGATGACATTGACCGGCATTGACTCACTATCGAGTTACTATTGTTTATATGAATAAATTGTTGATTTATTGAATGGATTTGGAGTCTTGCGGTCGAATAAGATTTATGAAGAATGTAATATATATGTCAAATATTTCGAAGCTAGAAATTTTTTCTTATGATTATGAATATTTTGCATTTATGAATTATTTTAATTGAATCTTACTGAGACATTGACCTACTTCGGAAATTTTTAATTTTTTGATTAATTGAATAATTTAAATCTTTTAATCAATTTTTTCTCTTAAATGAAATTGCTGATATTAGGCATCACAAGTGTTAATTATAAAAGTCAGAGAAATCTTTTTAAGAAATTGTAAACTGTTGCTCACCTGATGATACGCAAATAAGAAAATTAACTTATTATACTCGATGAAGCTTGAATATTTCAAGTTGTCAGAAGGGACAAAAATATGAAAATTTAAAAATTGTTTTTTAATAAAGTTTAAACTTTGAGCCCATTATCAAATATAGGTACTGCTAAGACTGATTATAGTTTCCAAAATAGTATGGTATAGATAATGTACAATTATTTAATGGTTAAAATGAGAGAGCAATAAAAGTATACTAATGAGAATGCGTATATGACGCTCAGGGGATGAATTATGCCCCCTGCTAATGAATTATGGTGAAAATATAATAATGAATTGTTACGAGATGGAATCGTTAACAAAAAGAGATGAAACACATAATTTTTTTATGCTATATATAGATAGCGACCACTTCTTAGTTAAGATGGATATGGTAATGAGAAATGAAGAAAAATGTGGAGGAATAGTGTTGCGACGATCTACAGCTATCCATTAGCTATGTATTTAGAATTTTGGAAGCTGCCAAGAATAAATCATACACGGTATGTACTAATGTTGCAACACTCTACAGTAATCTAAATATTCGATCGGCATTGGCGCGAGACGAAATGTTGAGAATTTTAGAAGCTATCTGCAGAGAAGAATGGGATTAAAAGCTCTCAACGATTAGAAAGGCATGGGAATATAATCAGTTTTAGGGACCTTAGTTATTATTATTGTGGATATATATATATTTATATATTGATTTATGGTTAGTATTGTGGTTATATATAGATGGGTTTATATTAATTGATAAATGAGACAAATGAAAGAGTCCACAAATTGAAGTAAAAGGTAATTTATATAGAGTACTATGGCTGAAATGAAATAATTATTAATATATCAAAAATATGGCGTATCATCACGAGAGTATAGGGACGTTAGACAGCGCGTATAGAGAGTGTACGTAAAATGAATTGCTTTAAAATTGTTATTATAATTATAACTACTTCCAGCACACCTCCAGGAATGGATATGGTAATTAAACCATTACTGAAAAATTGAAAAGAAAAAAAAAATGTTTTATTATAAATTTAGATGAAACAGAATTTTCTCGAGTAACCTCAATAAAATTCTTTCAATTAGCCCCAGAGGTGTGGTGCATGTAGGTAAGTAGGTCAGTGTCACGATTGGTTACTCCATAGTAACCGAAGAATGTTTAGTTACACCTTTATATTATTGTAAACTGCATGTATGGGCAAGGTCGCCCGTCAGCAGTATATTGTATAAACATGAATATATAAGAACCAAAGGGAATCTCTGAGATATAGTAAGACTGAGACTCGTCACGCTGGCCGAGAGGTTAACGATAAAGTCTAGAGTCTATACAAATAAAGACAAAGTATAGAATGAACCCGTGTATTATTTAGTGCCCAGGACCAGTCATTACAGGTCAAGTAACGATCCTTGTTTCTACGTAATACTTAGGAAATTATACAATATAAATGTTGCTCTATAATGACGACATTTTGCTGTGCAGTAGTGACTTCTCTAAAACCAATTAACTTTATAAAAATAAATTAAAATTAGAATTCGAAATACATGATTTGGGTAAATTAAAGACATTTTTAGGTATCCACATATCATATGCTAACAGTTTTCTTTATCTTAGTGAAAAACAATATATCATTAACTTTCTTGATCGCTTTAACATGAGTAATTGTAACTCGTTTAGCACTCCGTTGAATGCAGATTATCTTAAAATCGATAACACATGTCAAACTGAAGAATTCAAAAACAAACCTACTAGAAACTCGTGGAATGCTTAATATAGTCAGTGTTAGCTACACGGCCATATTCGAGCATTTCGGTTAATTTGTGCGGTAGGTTTCAAAGTTAACCAAATGGAAAAATCTCGATCGAATATTTAGGTATCTTGAGATCACTGTCAATACAAAATTATTTTTTCATTCAATCCTCGAATAAAAGTATGCAGATTTTGCTAGAGATCAAACAGACAAAGAAAATCGACAAAAGGTCACTTATTTAAGGTGTTCGATTGTACAGTTGTTTGGTCAACTCAAAAACAAAGTACAGTTGCGACCTCTTCCACAGAGACAGAATATGTCTGTCTTGAAGAGGCTGCCAAAGAAAATTGAAGCACATTGATGTGAATTACAATGTAGTTGAAGATTTTGTCAACAATAGTACTGTAGTTGTAGAGTATAAGCCCAAAATTGGGATTCTTTCAAAAGTGCATTTGATAAAATGTTCTTAACGGTCATAGCTAATGAACAAAAAAGTGTTATCGCTGGTTTTTATGGCGTAAGTCACACTATATCAAAATTTCAGAAACGAAATTCATCTTATGAACGTTGAATTTATTCTATTTTTTTTCAGCAACATTTATTGAAAAAACATATACATTAATCTCCAAGTACCTCCCTAGGTTCCTCCACGAGTTTTTCTGATAGTACACGTGTTAAAAAATAACCTAGGGAGAACCTGAGGGGAAAACAACTCATTACGTCATATATGTCAAAATTAACAAAGATATAGTACAAGATATTCGCATACCTAAACAAATATTACGCGAAAAGCCAGAGCAAACTGAAATCTCAAAATCGCGAAATATACTGATAATGAGTACTTTATTAGTAAACTTATCAAAAAATCACAATACAGCTGAAATTCCAGGAGAAGAGCCGATTGGGGATCAGTCTTCCCAAGTTAAGTACTGTGCAAGTATTCATACAGAGGACAATTTTGAGCGTAATACTCCATCAACAAATCTGGTGTCGAATAATTCAACTGAAGGAGAGCCTTTGCAAGTTTTGAAGTCTCCTAACAGTGAATCCATTCCATTAGTAATTTTTGCATGTGAACAACGTTATCCTTCCACTTCGACATCAAAATGGAAACACCAAAAATATCAACGGAGTTAAAGATCCAGATGAAGCATAGAAACTATTGATCTAAACCAAAATCTAATAACCACATACTTTGATTTAGCAAATGAAGTTTGTGAAGTAATCAATAATTCACCAAACTTTTTTACTTATTTTCGAAAGTAACAGACCCAAAAGGTGAATCCAATAGCAATATAAATAATGTGAACACAATTTTTAAAACACTTCTAGAAATCTCGCAAAAAAAATTACAAGGTCCTCAAAATAAAACTTTTTATGATGTAGCTACAAGAAAGTTTGCAAACTATATTTTCTATGTTGGAGGAAGGTTAATCTAAGAAACGCTTTATGCAAACCTATCAAGATCTCTTCCTTCTATATCTGCACTAAAAAGAATTCTTATAACTCATCGAAAGCTTGCAGGAGAAGGAGAAATCGATTTTCAAGGCTTAGTAGACTATTTGGAAGGAAAAAAACTTCCAAAAATGGTTTGGATAGCAGAAGATGCAACACGCATAACTTGAATATTCTGCGAATTCAAATAAAGTGATTGGGTTTGTTTTACCACTGAAATATGGTGTCCCAGTTGAGGACAAATACATTGCTTCTTCTGCTAAAAACATTCAATCTTTCTTTGAATCTGGAGTTAAATCTAACTATGCATATCCGGTTTCACTTGGTGCCCCAAGCTATTGTTTGTGTGTTTTTGGGACAAACAATAAATTTACTGCCAATGATGTGCTTCAACTTTGGGATTATCTCAAGCAAACAGCCAAAAAGTTTGGTATAACTATAATTGGATTTTCTTCGGATGGGGATTCCCGTCTACTAAAAGCTATGCGAACAAACACAGTTATACCAACAACAGAAGTTACTATGTGAGAATGGTACCATGCGGACATCGAAAAGGTGGAAGAATGTTATTTTCAAGATAGTTTACATATTCTAACTAAGTTACGTACTCGCTTTTTGAAACCTGGAATAGATTTTCCGATTGGAAAATTCAATGCAAATGCAGAACATCTTTATACTCTGATTGAAGATGTTACCAAAGATATAAATCTGCTAACGAAATCAGATTTGAAAGAAGAAGATAAAATGAATTTTTCTTCTGCAGAAAAAGTGTGCGCAACTTCAGTTATAGATCTCGATGAAAATTCTGAATTCAAAGGTACCACGCAATAATTAAAAATAATGCGTTACATAATAACAGCATTTTGAGATGATTTTGCCTCAATCTCTTCTAGATTATATAATATTTGGTACTCTGTCTTTTTCTTGAGAATATTTAGGGCTCACGTACTCAAAAAAAAATTTGACACTCAAATATAACTTTTTGACAAGCAATTGCTATCTCTGTATAGAAATAAACGCTCATAATTCAATAAAACTCATTCTGATGTTTAGAGATGTGCGGCATCCAAAATTGAAACCCGAAATGTTTTCTTCATCAGTTTTTAGTAGTCAAGCTTGCGAGAAACTTTTCAGATCGGCGCGTTCAATTACCTCCACTTTCACAACAATCATCAACTTTAATATGAAAGAATTTCTACATCGAATGGACCGAATTGAAATGATTAACTCGCTACTTAGTGACCTATCCGAAATATTTGTTTTTCCACGCGAGGAAAAAAAATGGATTCAAAAAGAGAAAGTTTTGGCTAGTTCTGAAGATTTTGTACATTTAGACATCGAAGAAATGGTATTAATATCGTTAACTGATGCTATATCTGCTGCAACAGAATTAGTAATCGACTACACTGATAATGACTGGAAAAATTTGACCGGTTCATGGAACGTTGACGCCTCGGTTGATGCTCGTCTTGACTTTGAGAATATGTAAGATAATATTAGAGAAATGGGCAGTGATATTGAAGAAGAAATCATTGAAAATACTATTTATTCTGGTGAGACATGCGGTGAAATAAACGACGAAATAAATGTATTACTAAATAACAGAAAAGAAGGACGAAGTGATACAAAATTGAATATTCATAATATTGGACCGAGTTTAAAACTCGAGATTGATGATAGAAGAGCGGTGATTAAAAAATCGTCTCATACACTCACCGACTTAAAATTCGCGACAGCCAGAATTTTGATGAAATTTAATGCACGATAACTTTTTTCTCCATAGGCCGATTCAAATGTTTTTTTTTCTCAAAATGTAGATAGATGTTTCGAGTTTGAGTAATTTCATTTAATTTTGAAAAAACACGTGTACATGTAGAAATATAAAGGAAAATAGCTAAACAATATTTTTCTCTGAAGTTTGTAACACCCTGTAGAGTAATTCTGTAATCTAATCTCCAGTGTATATGTTTTTCTGCAGATTCTAATTCTTTCTCAACAGTTTATTTTTTGATTCGTAACGATACCGTTCTCGGTTGAAGAGATATGAATTTTTCAAGAAGACATTTGAAACATTTCACTTGTGAATTCCATATCTACTTTTCAATTCCCGATGCCTTTGTCATCCGAAGATTCAGCTAGAGCTGTTGCTCTTCATGATGTTGCTTCTACAGATAAGTGGCGACTATGATGAGTTTAACAAAATCTAGCGTGGAAAGAGCCATGGCAAGGTTTCGAGAGACCGGAAGTTATGGTAGAAGACATGTATCTGGAAGAAATCGTGCTACTTTTGTCGTTGATGATCGTTTTATTAGGATCTCAGTTTCAAGAAATCGACATACCAGTACGGTAGAGATAAGGAATGAACTTGCAAGAGTCCGTCAAGTTAATGTCACACCTCGGAAGTATATCGATGAAATTCTGGAAGAACATGTTGCTGTTTTTTCACAATTGATTATTAACCAATTCGTTTTCATACATGACAATGCCCGTCCACATACGGCAAGAATAACGGCCCAATATTTAGAAGACGTTGCAATAAATATTATGGACTGTGCCCGCTCGTAGTCCCGATATGAATCCGATAGAACATGTATGGGACATGTTAGGTAGACGAATCAAGAAACATCGAGGACAATTACTCACTCTCTAACAGCATCGAGATGCTTTGGAAGAAGAATGGAATAATATTCCACCAGAGGATATACAAAGTCTAATTCTAGGAACAAATCGACGTTTAGTAGCTGTTATAGAGAGCTAGACGAGGTAACACGAGGTACTAATTTTCAACACATCTTCTTTCATGTTTCAATCAGAATTAATGATTATTGATTAAGATGATAATTCATATCTCTTCTATCGATAAAGATATCGATGAGAATAAACAAACAAAATGTTAGGAAAGGCTGAATGTTTCAAATTTTCGATAACACTAGTTTACGAATGCGGAGTAAGTTTCTACTGAAACCGAAAGAATCCTTAAAATCCTTAAAGTTTTCTTAAAAAAATCATATCTCTTCAACCGAGAACGATATCGAGACGAATCTGCAGAAAAGCATATACACTGGAGTTTAGATTACAGAATTACTCTACAGGGTGTTACAAATTTCGAGGCAAAATATTGGTTAGCAATTTTCCTTCATATTTCTACAAGTACCCTTTTTTTCAACATTGAATAACATTACTGAAACTCGAAACATCTATCTACATTTTGAAAAAAAAATTGAATCAGAGTATGGAGAAAAAAGTTATCATCCATTAAATTTCATCAAAATTTTGGCTGTGCCGAATTTCAAGTCGATGAGTGTATTTGGTTACTAGATGAGTCAGATGGTAAAATAAGTAATGACAGGATGAGGCGATTCATATCAAAAAGTAGTAGAGTAACGTCGAAAGTCGCTTCGAAAGTAACTAGTAAAGTAGTCAAGAAAAAGAATGACACGAACCAGGGTGAGAAGAAAGTCGAACATTCGAAAGTCGATTCAAGCTCCTCAGATTCAGCATCGTCTGCTCTTTCTCTACAAGATAGCACTTCAGATAAATTAGAAATGATGCCTGATTTAGACACGGTCCATCATGCTACACGACAAAGCAAAGATGAAAACAGGGTACTACTAGAATCATATTACACCGTATATTATGATGAAAATTATTATATTGGCCTTGTGACTGAAACAGTGGATGATAATAAAATTAAGATGAAGTTTCTCACGAAAAAACTAAAACATTTTATTTGGCCCACAGTTGAAGATTCAGCGTTTGTTGAAAAACAATTTATTTTTCATGGCCCCACTAATATGTTAGGTACAAGTCCGTTTCAGCTGAAACGAAATGATATTATATATTATATTACTAGTTAATAAATAAATGTAAGATGTAAAATCATTCACAGATTAAAAAATTGCTCAGGGATGTGATATGCAATCAAGTTGTTATTAGTAGATAACACCCTGTATGGTAATATTAGATAGATATAGTTAATACACCTACATTTTTGAGAAAATGAAAAATCCTTGTAAAACACTATTAGATGTGTTTGGTTTTTAAATTTTTATTCAGTTACATAATTATTTTTGTTTTGTTATTTAGGTATAATGGGTATATTTAATTAAGTCAAGCTGGAGTTTTATACTATTACAAATAGATGCCGGGCCAAGCTTTGCCCCGAGCTTGGCCCGTTTTATCCTTACCGAGCATGACAGCATTTCACGCTTTCTGTCCCTCTGATGTATAATCAGAAGTTTGAAATGACATGCTGTGACGCACGAGTAAGGATATACCGTAACAATTGCAATAATCATATACACTGCCCAAAATATGGAATACATTTTTCAGTTTGTTTCAGTTTATTTAGAGTATAGCTGTATATCTTATCTGACTGACTCTTTAAAAGTAGGATCGTTAGTAAGTATTTGGATTTTTGTTAATAATATTTTTCATTCATATATATTTTGGACGATTTCCTTTGAAATTAGCATAAATTCATTTGCTTTTGAAATCTCTCCTTCATAGGACAAAGATTGTAAAACCAGCAGAAATAAAACTCTGAGCATTGTAGCCGTGTCGTACTCTTAACTTTAATATGAAGATTTGATCATTTTAAATCGTTGTCAGTTGAAAATATATGTTTCCATTACAAAAAAAAAATTACTTAACTGAGAACAAAAGGCATCTTCCGTTCTCTACTTGTTTATTCCTGTATACTTTCATTAGTTAGAATGGCAAATACTGACATCAAATCATAACGTCACAAACGCGGGGGTTTGAAATCACAAATTACAAGATTCACAAAATTCATGCAAGACGTAACAGATTCCGCGAAAGTAGAGGAATTATATTCTCGTTTAGAAGAAGTGGACTCTTTGAATGAAGAATTCGTAGTAGTAACATATGTTGCCACTACGAACCCAACATGCATTTTTTGTGAGAATATATAATAATATAATCATTTTATATCTACTTGTGGCAAATTTCTGGAACTAAATGGACAAGAAAGACTCAAAACAATCAGAAAACTTAAAGCATGTACTAACTGTTTCCGAAAGGGAAATTTGTCAAAGGATTTCAAGAATCCCCATTCGTGTGAAAAATGTTCACAGCGACATAATACCCATCCACATTTAGACAAGATTTCTCCCAATTATGAAAATCATTCAGAATCTGTTTCAAAAATGAAAAAAACACGTCTCACTACTTTTTCGTCAGAAAATGCTAATTATGACTCATATTTAATGCTTTCTACAGCAGTCGTCTTAATTTTGGATATACATGACAAACATCGTGAATGCCGAGCTACCCTAGATAACTGTTTACAGTCGAATTTCATGACTGAAAAATTATTCCAATCTTCGCAACTTCCACTTGCTAAGATAACCCATTCAGTAGGTTTTCGATCAAATATTGAAATTGTACTCCACAAGATATGTTCTACTATCAAATCAAGGACTAATTCGTATACTGTACAGGACATTCCATTGTTGATATAAAATATTAATCAACTTTTTGTCATAATAATGCACTTAAAAGATTTAATGCTGTTGAGAAAAATTATCAAAAAATTCAGACTTCAAACAACAGTATGTTTCATTCACGACTGAGTATGAGTCACTCAGCCACATGTCAAAATTGAATAATTTCGTGAATAATGTTCAAACATATTATTTGCCACATCATGGCGTTCTGAAAATGTTCTGCACCACGACAAAGCTTCGTGTAGTTTTTGATGGTTCAGCAAAAACTTCCAGTGGATTGTCATTAAACGATGTTTTAACGGTAGGCCCTACAATTCAAGACGATCTCCTTACAATAGTTACAAGATTTTGGATGAATCAGTATGCAGTCACAGCTGATATAGAAAAAATGTACAGAATGGTCAACATTCAGCCTTAACAGCGAGATCTACAACGTATATTAGGGCGTTCAGATCTTAGTGAAGAGCTAGGTCATTATCAACTAAGTACTGCAAGTTATAGCAATGCTTCGTTTCTATGCATTAGATCTCTCTGTCAGGTAACCACGGAAAATAAAGTGAAATTTCCTCAAGCTAGTAATATCACTATGTCTAATTTCTATGTAGGCGAATTCGTATATTTGTTTTAAACAGCCAAGAAATTCTCGAAGAAATTTTTAACATTGAACCTCATAACACTCAAACTCTAATATCCGATTATTCCATGAGGAATCACATATATTCAGTTTTAATCTAGATGAAATAAGCAAACTACTGAAAAGTGATGATCTTATAGTAGTTCATGAAAATAAATCACTATTAGATACTCCTCTTTTAGACATAATAATCCCATGATAAGAACTAATTTAAGGTATCTGGGAATGATTTTTGAAGGTAAACGATTATATACTACTGTTAAATGAATGAGATATCTATTCCATCCAGCAAGATATCATTTTGTAATAGAAGCAATAAATATAATAGCATACTTTCGAAAAATGTGCTGAAACTTTAAAAATCGAACTAATAAAAGAAGGTAGCACATTAGAACAGAAGCATGTCTCTGATTTCATGAATCTATTTGATGAAGATATTGCAATATCAGTAAATGGAAGAGCTATGAAATACCTTATGGAGAAAAGGAAATCAAAAAGTATTCAGCTACCATCAATAGATGGTATAAAAAAGTTGTATGAATATGTAATAGATCAACGTAATTTCTATTTCAATGAACTTCTATCCAACTTCTCTGTTAATAGTTGGATGCTTTCATTAGAAGTAACATTGATATCAATTTTTGACTTCAATAGGAGGAGACCTGGTGAAATTGAGAGAACTCCTATAACTGTTTCGAGAATAACGAAAGGGTTTATGATGATTCTTATGAAAAAATAATCGAGTCTCTCAAAAAAATTCTAGGTGAAAGATTCGAAAGTATATATTTGTAATAAAAGGAAAATTTAGTCGAAATGTCCCTGTACTATTACATCAAGATTAAGTTCAATGTTTAGAACTACTAATAAAATACAAGACGAAATTTGGTGAATGTGAGAATACTCTCTACTTTTTTGATATTCTAGGAGTTAAAGGTGATGAATATTTATGAGCATGTACTTTGAAAAGGAAGTTCTCCTATACTTGTGGAGCAGTAAATCCTATAAGCCTATGAGAAACTCAATTGAGAAAACATGTTGCCACACATTATGTAATGCTCAACTTAAAAGAACATTAGCATAATTTATGGGTCATGCTGAGAAAATAAATCATTATCATTATGGACTCGCCATTGCATCCAGAGACAAAACTAAAATTTCAAGACAGCTTGAATTAGCTAAGGGTGACCAAGAAAGTGGATCTGAAAAATGGGATGATACTTCACCTGTTTAGATGCAAGCACATTTGCAAGAATCTAGTATGTCAAATCAAATTGAAGATTCTTCTGGTGACATAACTTCTTATGAAATAGTTTGCAAAATTATCACTGAGAAAAATGGTAACTAGGCTAATTATATATAAAAAAACTTATGTGAACGATCTGTTGAAATTTTTATATCTAACTTACATTTTTTCAGTCTCCAATATAAAAAGTGTCCAGAGAATCATATCAGAACAAAAAAAGAAGCTATCAGTGAGCATTTTACAATAAATATCACTTGTCGAGAGAATACTTCTTATTAGTCTAGAATTGTCTAAGAGAACTCCTTCACAAATGAAGACATATGTAAATAACCAAAAAAAAAACTTCCACTCTACCAAAGTTGAGATTTATAAGAATAAGTTTTGAACAACTGGATATGCAATTCTCCAAATGCAATTTTGTGTGAATAGAAATCGATGGTCAACAGATGAAATCGAAATGATGCGAACTATAATTATTGCTGATCATTTAGAAAAAACCAATTTACCTAGCTTGATAGAATGCCGATTTGTTTTAGAAAAATATCCAATGTTGAATTATAGATCTTATAAAATGAGGTACAATGAACTAAATCGAATGAAGAACATGAATTAAACAACAAATGTAAAAATTTTGCAGATTGGAAATTTTAATTAAAATATATTACAAAGAATATATTACAAAGAAATTCAGAATTCTAACTAGAACTCCTCGACATCTATTATTTAGGAAGTTATGCTATCTAAAAGGACGCTCTTCACTATAACTTCGAAGTGAAGGAATTCCAAGTTATACAAAATTATGAGATGAACATGAATATCGCACCAGATATTACGAGTTCTATTTGATTTAATCGTTTAATTATTCCTATAAATACAAATATTCCTGAAATCAACAATAACTGCACTAAAATACCCAGTGGTCTCGAACGTCAATGAGCGAAATGGGTCGGGTTGACCACAGAACTCGGTATATTTGGACCCAATCTAAAGTAAAGACTACTAAGCATACGTCTCAGAGACGGCACTACCTGATCCGATTCGTAGAATGACCATTTACTTTCAATTCCCACCATTGTCCTTCTACTTAATTCATAACCCTACTACACTCGCTTAATAGCTTAAAGTTGCTTATAGTGCATCGTCTGGTTTTCGAGCTATTTCTAGTGAAAGATAGATTGCCGTTCTCGTACATTCTCATTCCTATTTTGCTGCGAGACATCAAAGCAGAAAAATGCGCAGAGACGAAGTTATCCGAACACACTCCGAGAGTACTAGCAGAAGCCACGCTTCTAACTGTTCTTGTCAGAACTCACAAATGAGTGATCTGGAGTCGTATAACTCTCTGAGTGAAACTACTCGATCCAGACTCGTTGGCGAGGGCCGACTCGAGACAGCCATGCTGAAAAGGCCCATCGGAGTCTGAGAAACCTTTTATACTCCGAAAATTTTCCATAACACACATTTCTCTCAGCGGAAGGAAAACCATTAGGGTTGGTTCTTCGGAATCTACTTTTCGAGATGCCAGAGAAGTCCTCGAATTCCTGAAATCCGAAAAATATCCAGTATCCTCGGTCACAAGGATACTGAATAATCTAAAGCGGCTCTAGCATAGCGCACTCCTGGCCAAAGCTACGCAAACGCCACGACGCCGGCGCCAACAACATCAACGACGCCAAATCAATCCACGGTAGACATAGCATCCCCAATGAAGATACGTTCCGGCTTGAATAGGAACATCTCTAACCGATGCAAATTCTGCAGGTGAAATCATCGTAGCATTAATGAGCTGCATACTCGACATCGTGGCAATCTTTGTTTGAATCCTAAGCGAAAATCACCTGCCGTTAAATATAATTGTCGTATCGTATGCTGAAGTGAGATCTATAAAGGTAACAACAGATTTCTTATAATGTTGGAATCCATACTCTATATGTGTGGTTAGTGCAAGCACTTGATCGCAGTAACTTCTCTTTGTTGTGGGTAAGAACTCTTCAGCAGTTGGCTTTATTCTGTTGACTACTAATCTCTCCAGCAGTTTGTAGCAAACGCTGAGAAGTGCGATGGGTATGTAATCTTCAAGGATATCCCAGCAAGAGAGATCGATATAAACTAGAGAATGAGCGAAATACAATGAAAATCAACAACAATTCCAAATAGTCAAGACCATGAGGTTATGTATTTTCTGATACGGGTGTTTCGTCTTCACTCAATTAATTTCAATTCCATTTTCATCTTTATCACCCGTTCCTCATAAAAAGTGTCCTAACTCCAGATGGGACGAGAATCGAAGCGTGGAGACGCGACGGCAATTGAGTTACGAATTTCGAGAAAGCAATAAGCGAAAATATTACAAATTTACGAAGTATGTGAATTACTTATTCAAATACTTTCAAACATTACTGTTCAATTAGCTATACGTCAGTGATAAATGTAACTACAAATATAACACAAATCCAGCTTCTATATACTACAGGAACATAAATTCTCGTCCTCCTTTTTTTCTACTCAAACAGGCACATCCAGACAATCCAGACTTCCCGGCTTCACCGGGTAAGTGAGGTGTCTTGTGTCTGTTGGAATATTCATTTACTTTGATTGTTCAGTTCGATTAACTTAAAATTTTTATATTAAATACATTATACCTACATGTAAGCTCACAGTGCAGGGTTTTTAAGAAATCACTTTCTCCTTGAATTTTCTATTCTTATATACCTACATATCATGATTCAAATCGTTGTTGATTTAGAAGAGGAGATACGCATTTTGCGCCAAATAGAAATAATAAAAATAGTAGGAGATACGAATATTTCTATGATAAACGTATTTGCTTCTTACTGTAACAAAATATTGAAAATGTTTTATCAATATTTTAATTTTATATTTCTACACCCAACTGCATGTAAAGTACTTACCTGCGATCTGGTTTCTATGGTGGAAAATGCTACTTCACGCCTTATCAGGGCCGATAAAATATTACTTTCTTAAAACGTTGCACACAGACATCGGGCCGAATTTTTGGTATAATTGGATGCGGTAATTTAGTGTAAAAGTTGTCACTCATTTCATGTAAGAGCCGCGTTTTACATCTTTTACAGAAATGGCTAGAAGAGAAGACAAGATAATAAACCTTTTAAAAGAGAGGTCAAACTCAGACATTGAAAAAAAAAATTTTCAAGTTGAGAATAAAGCGATGAATCAGTTGACACCATCAAGGGACGAAGTTATTTCTACTGCTCCTTCGTCTATAATAGAAAATAACGACTATACTAATAATATAATACAAACTGAAGGCAATGAACCTGCAAGCAATAATTATTGCCCTATTGATGATCTCGAGAGTAATGCTACAGAAACTGAAGAGATGCTTCTTAAAAAAATTTATCAGAAAGGGCCATACATAATCTTCGATTTTAAAAACTCTACAGTAACAGAAGAGAACACTAATTGCAGTGAAACACCAAAATTGGGTTCCCAGGAAGAAATTCCTTTCGTGTAAAAAACACTTTTCTGAGACAAAGAAATTGATGAAGACTGTCACAGCAGTGAGATTCGCGAGAATAGTCCAGAAAATAATGAAGTTACCCCAGAAGAATTAAAAGAGCGCTTTAGATCTAAAAGATGTAACACAGACATAAATAAATGGAAGAAGCAAGTGAACTACAAGTGCAGAGAAAAAGGACTTAAGTATAAAGGAAAGAAAACAGAAAATGCTACATGGAGTTACAATATAGAGAAGCCAGCTGAACAAATGAAACCTCGTTGTAACTGCAAATTGAGTAGGGCTTATGATACAAAATGAAAATGTTTTTCTATTACTGTGGAAAGAAAGTGAAATGTGGAAAAAAAGTGAAATGTGAAAGAAAGTAAATATTCGAAAATGAAGGAGAATGACCTGGGGCGAGAAAAAAACTTATGTGAATACATTGTTAGTAGTGAAGCCAACGCAAAGACGAAGGGGAAATCATGATATTTCTAGAAGACAAACATCCACTGAATTTCATTTGAATGTTGGATACAATCGAACTCGAGAATGCAAAACAATGTTTTTGAACACATTATGTGTTGGAAGAATTGCTGTAAGGAAATGGGCTAAAGAAAAAGTAACAGACAATAGGCAACTTCAGAAACTTCAACCTAGAAGTGGACCTGGAATTAAAAAAATTGTTGAATTCTTGAATAGCTTGCCCAAACTCGAGTCCCATTATTGTAGAGCGAACACATCAAAGCTGTACTTGGAAACAGTATGGTTCTCAAAATCGCAACTGTATAGAGCTTATTGGAAAGATTTACGCAAAGAAAATAATATACAACCCATGTCCCGAGGCACCTTTTCAACAATTTTCGATCAGCAGAATTTATCTTTTTATCAGCCTAAAAAGGACAGATGTGATATTTGTGTAGCGTTTGAGACAAAAAATATTTCTCAAGAAGAGTACGATTGCCACTCAATTTTAAAACATGAAGCACGTCAAGAAAAGACTAATGACAAAGAATCTACTAATGAAGTTTTTGCTATGGACTTGCAGTCTGTATTACTCTGCCCAAAGTCAAACGTAAGTTCACTTTATTATAAAACGAAACTAATCGTACACAATTTCACTATTTACGATCTAAAACACCAGAACGGTGAGTGCTTTATTTGGAATGAAACCGAGGGTAATGTAATAGCCGATGAATTAGCATCAATAATAGTAAATTTTATCAAAACAAAAAATTGAAGCTAATCCGAATGATGAAAAACCTGATGATATTTTGTACAGCGATGGCTGTGCATCCCAAAATAGAATTATGTTCCTTCAAATGCCCTCTTTATCATGGCAATTGAAAAAGACGTAACTATAATACAAAAATACCTACCAAAGGGTAATAGCTAAATGGAGGATGACAGCATACATACAGCAATAGAGAGAATTATTAGAAAGTCCAAAATTAATGTTCCTGTTGCCTGTAATATGCAAAAGAGGATGCTTAAAAAATCCTTATAAGGTACAGTATTTACTACATGACTTTTTCAAGAATGTTGAGGGTAATGTAAATTTTATATCATCAATCCTACCTGGAAAACGAGTCGGAGATCCTCAAGTAGTTGACTTGAAGGCAATTAAGTATACCAACGAAAATATGTTTTCCAAAATAAGACATTCTAAATTATAATGGAAAGCTTTTCCGATCAGATTGCCTGCAAACCGTAAATGTGTAGAGTTTGACACTTTGCCTACATTGTATAAAGCCAGAATTCCAACTAAAAAGGAAAAGTATGAGCTTTTACAGCAACTGAAAAAAAGTCTCAAACATGACTACCACGCATTTTACGATGGCTTACCTCATAATTAGCTTTGTGAAGAGTATTACAATAATTGATTGTAGTCATTTATACGTTACCAGATTCTGAATGTTTTGTTTTTTTAGTATTACATTTTATTGTTATAGTAATGTCAGGTTATCATGTAGCCACTGGTATATTTTTCTGATCTAAGATCTTATCCTTAGGTATTCATGATGTAGACAAAAAAAATTAATAACTAGCCTTAATTCTATTTAAAATGAAAAGAAAATAAAATGAGTTCGTCTGAGGAAAAATCTACAATTTATTATCAGAATATTAGTTCGCAAAGTGCGTATCTCCATTTTTTGAAAAAAAATCCTTAATGTGTAGAGTTTGACACTTTTTTCAGTTAAAAATTCTCATGAACAGGAAGAAAAAGTTAGGAAATACCATAAATTTAAGTGATAGATGTAATAAATGTAATAGATAGTCGATTGTATGTAGGTGTGATATGAATAAAGAAAACTTACCTTAAGGTTACGGTTAGTTCTTCTTCCGTGTCCAAAGATAAGCTCATGCAGCTATTTTGCTTTAATAATACATCACATATGCTATTATGAAGTTCATTGAAATAATTTATTGATATTCTGTAGAAATCAAAGAACTTATCTGGGTGTGCTCGTAATTTTGCCCTATTGAGATAAAATGGACTCTCAAAGATTTCAGTGGATGTACACAATAGCGATGACTTTTCTTCTTCATTGTAAACAGAAATGAAATTGCGAATAAATCGTTGTCCTCCATAGTCGTACGATCACAACGCTATCACTATCCGTTCTCAAGGTAAGGTACACATTCCGAATGAAGACAAACTAACGTCTGTGTTTGTCTCACGGAATTCCGAATCGAAATTACGAATACGGAAAACGAGCATATGCGGCCGGCCTTAATCGTACCGGCATGTCCCATGATCGGTTGCGATTTTCCGTTTTTGGAGATATCCTCGTCCATGTTCTCTGGGAAATTTTCAGTCTGGATCACTGGAGAGCGCACAATCGAAATCCTTATAGTGATACGGATAATCTTGACTCTCTAGGTGGAGCGATGTATTTCAGTACCCTCGACTTAAGTCAGGTATACCATCAGGCCGAGCTGAATGAGGGGAGTAAACCTTGAACTAGTTTTTTTTTAAGGAAAAGGGCAGTTCAGAATGCATCGCCTACCAATGGAATCAAAAGTATCACCAAACATATTTTCAAGATTAAAGACAGTGGCAATGTCGGGCTTAGGGCACCGCTTCATAGTTTACCCAGACGATTTAGGGGAGGGTTGAATAATATCGCGCGGTTGATAATACCGCGCTCCATTGTAACTGAAAATCTGCCTATAGAAACCTATGGATGTTTATGCATCAAACAGTCGCCGTTGCGACTAAGTAACACCTACACGCGCGTCAGTGGCCCACGAGCAGTGATGCGAGCGGTAAATGTGCTGAGAAGTTTCCCGCTCATTTCTTACAATTTTGCTGTGACTAACGAATCCAGGTATGTACTTTTTTTGTAGTCTAAATAATATTGTAGTAAAGTATTTTGCAGCGTAATCTTGTGTTGATCCAAGTAGATATGAGTTTCATGGTCAAAATGTTATTTGTAAAATTTTGTTGTGGCATCAAAACAAAACGGCGTAGGCTGATATGTCGCGCACAGGACGCGGTATTATCCATCGCAGATTTTACTCATTTTTTTTTTTTACAGATGGCTGAAAGTGTACCAAAAAGGAAAAAAGGGGCGTGGGACCCACTTCAAATGCAAGCTGCTTTCGAAGCAGTAAATAATTAGAGGAAAATAAGGTATATATATATATATATATATATATATATATATATATATATATATATATATATCTAAAAATAAAGTAGCAAGGTCATTTTTATGCTTCCAGAATCTTCAATAAGAGATAGATTAAAAAAAGGAGAGTACTTCAACCCTCGACTTGGCCGAAAAGCAACATTTTCAAATGAAGATGAAAAAAATTTAGCTGACCATGTTATTAAGTTGGCTAAAACATTTTTTGGAATCTCACAGCAACAGCAAATTGGTTCATGAGTTCGCGGTTGTAAAGAACATTAAAAACATTTTTTCAACACAGAAAGGCATGGGAGGTGAATGCTGGGTATACGCGTTCTTAAAACGAAATCCTGGTATCTCTTTAGGACTACCAGAGCCAACAAGCATGAACAGAGTGTTGGGTTTCAATGAAACTGAAATTGCATTGCTTTCTAGCAATTTGAAAGAAATGACAAAGAAGAATACTTATCCAGCCAAGCGTATATTTAATGTTGATGAAACAGACATCACGAGTATTCAGAGACCTGAATTTACACGCCTAGGCAAGGAGTTAAAACAAAAGTTGGCAAAATTACAAGCGGTGGGCAGAATGTCACAGTTGTCTGTGCCATGAATGCATCAGGAACATCATTCATCCCACCCATGTTTATATATCCCCACGCCAAAGAATCAAGCCAAGTCTTAAGATTGGACGGCCCACTGGAGCAGAATATGTTGGAAGAAGGAGGGACGAGGTAGGAAACCCGAAACCCCACAGAGTATAAGAAGCTCATGGCGGAAACTACTGAAAATGATAACGGCCTAGTTCTAGACGTAAAAGAGTTCAAAGTTTTAGCGGTCGGTGTCCAAATACGGACTTGGCAAGTACGTCGGGGCGATGCTCATAAGTCTCGGCTCTGTGTCAGTCGTCTGCGTGCTCAGCCAGGTTTCTCAAGTGTGCAACATAGTCACTGCCTTTACCCATATCTAGTCAATACGAGTCGTCTACGACTCTGGTGTATACAACCGGAGTTTTTAAGTGTGTGTTATATTTACTATAGCTATGGTCCCGACCGATATCTAGTCAACACGAGTTGTTTACGACTGTGGTGTATACATCCGGAGTTTTTAATTGTGTGTTACATTTATCATACTTATTGTTATCTAGTCAATTGGTGTTGTGACCGTCGCCGGTGTACACGGTTAGGTTTTATAATGGAGCTTTATATTTATTGTTATTATTGTTATTTACATTTTCCTTGTCGTAGTGTTGTTACTCTTGTGCTGTTGTGGATGCTTGTGGATGTACAAGCGGAAGAAATGCAGTTAAAATGATTCTGATAATGCAGGTAAACCTTGGACGGTCCAAGGCCGCCCAGGATTACGCGTGGGCGGAAGCATTAAAAATCCAGGCCGATCTGATTGTCATTACGGAACCCAACAAAAAACTGTGCGCAAACAGCCAGTGGGTGACGGACCTGAACAAGGACGTAACGATGGTAGTAACAAATAGAAATCTGCAAGTGAGCAGTGTCAAGACTGGGGATGGACATGTAGCAATGAAATTGGATGCATTACTTCAAGTAGCGACATACATCTCGCCAAACATCAGTACAGAGAGGGCCAAGACCAAGATAGATGAAGTGTTTGAAGAGATCCCGCTCCGGGGAAACTTTGTAATACTAGGAGATATCAACGCGAAATCGGAGACCTGGGGCTCGACGGTGGAGGACGCCAGGGGGGGGGGTGTATGTCGAGTAGTGAATGGCGCAGGTATCAGCAGTGACGCTGAACGACGGCTCTCCCACGTTCTTAAGGGGGCAGGGCTCCTCGCATATCGATGTCGCCCTGGTGTCAGAAAACCACGCGTCAGAGTTTCGACGCTGGCGTATACACCATGAAAACCCCTACACGTACCACGGGCACATCACGTTCGAGGCCGGAGGACCCCTGCGCTCGACAGCAAGGCCCCTGTACGGAGGCAGATATCGGCCTCCTTTATAGAACGAATGAAAGAGCTGGAGAGGGGGCGGTACTCGCAGGAATCCCCCCTCCGTTATGCAGCTCTTGTAGACGAATTTCGAGGGAGTCAGGCCTGCGAAATCCCGCAAGAATCGAGAAGGGTCCCATACTGGTGGAACGACGAGGTCGAGAGGGGTCATAAAAATTATAACCTAGTCCGTCAAAAACTAACCGGACTTCGTCGCAGGACGGAACCGGGGGACCCTGTACGAGAGGAGGTAGAAGACCAGGCGCCAGAAGCTGCAAAGCAACTGAGGCGGAAGATCTCGGCGGCAAAGAGGGAAAGGTGGCAGGCGGTATTAGAACAGCTGAATAATCAAATCGGGGGAGAGGGTTACAGGATTGTAACCCGACACCTAAAACAGGGAACAGTGCCCTTTTCCCTCTCGGTTAAAAGGAGGGAGAAAATCCTGGCCGGGTTGTTCCCTGCTTCTAGGGGGAATCTTCAGAGGGAGAACCGCGTGATAGGGGAGATCCCGCCGTTCATAACAGAAGAGTTGGGGAGCGCGGGCGCTGCGATCAAGCCTGGAACATCCCCGGGTATGGATGGTATCGCGCCCGAGGCGGTAGAGCTGATAGTAGATCACGCTCCAAACTCCCTGTTGGGAATCTTTAATCAGTGTTCGGTAGAACAACAGATGCCGAGGGAGTGGAAGAGTGCGAGGGTGGTCCTTCTCCCTAAGCGAGGTATGGACCTGGAAAACCCCTCGGCATTCAGACCCATCTGTCTCTTGAGCTCGGTAGCCAAACTGTATGAGAGATTGCTAGTCCGCTCGTTTGCTATCCCGCTTTTTCTCTCCTTTTTTGTGGGGCAAGCTCTGTTGCCTGTCCTACGTTCCCGCACTCCAGTTAGCTTTCCGCTGTCGTGCAGTTTTTGGCCAGGTGCCCAGGCTAGCCGCAGTTTTTACATAGTTGGGACCTGTCAGGCCCCCTGCATTCTTTCGCATAGTAGCTTTCCATCCAGCACCTATTACAGGTCCTGGAATTTTGGGCTTCCCTACGGGCTCTACTACGGATAAACCAATCTTGAGGCGCCTTCTGGAGGTGAGCATGTTGGCGATCTTGCCGCCGAACATCGGCCTCAAGGCCCTAATTTCGATCATTCCATTCCCGGTCCGCTGCGTTTCTCGCTCCAATTCTCTGACCACATCTTCCTTTGATAGGTCAATATCAATCCGGTACAGGTTTATCGCCTTCCTTTGCTCCCTATTTCCATACAGCCTCACAGGTCTTTCTTTCGAAAGCGTCTTCACCTGGTTGTACACATTTTTGACTTCCTTCGATCCCTGTCTTATCTCAATAAGCAGGTGTCCATCCCTTGTCTGCCTGATACATTTGATCTCCTGCTTGATCTTGTCTGCGTTGGCTGTCTCCCTCTTAAATTTTGAGACCATCTGTGCATAGGTATCGCCTTCCTGCTTTTCTATTATGATGGCTTCAGTGGTAAATCCCATTTTAGCCTTTGGTCCTTGCTTCCTCTGATTGTTCAACCTGTCATGCAGGGTGACTTGCCCCATATGGCCACGCATCGTGCATTCCGCTAGCTTCCTCTTTTCGTTAAGCGAGATGGGCGCGTCTATGACTAAATGGCATTGGGCTTCTACCATGCCCCTAAGCCTCTCTTTCAGACGCCTTAGTTGTCCGTAGATTTGCCATCTCACTACCTCCGTGTTATTCATCAATGCGGTGAGAAATACATCTCCTTCCTCCCTTGCTACTTCACTGCCGGTCACCTCCCATCCTCCTGCTCTCATTATGGCCTCGTCTCCCTTCTTCATCCTCCACTCCTTTATATGGGCATATAGACCCTTCGACGGGCCCGTCAGCTGCCTTAAGAACCTCAGGTCTTTCATGGCAGCTTCCGTTGCCAGTATGACAGTATTCCCCCTTATATCCGAGCTTGTAATGTTCATTGGTGACAGTTCAGACCTAAATATTTCCTCCGGCCACGTTGTTTGGAGGATATCGTCCAGTTCTTCCTGTGTCAAATGGTCATGGATCCTCTGGTTTAGATCCGCCATTTTTTTTTCCCTGTCCACAACTCCCTCGCTTTGGTCTGTCATATCTTTCGTGATTTTCTTGGTCTTTTCCGCGAGTGAGACCTACCTCTCTAGCATAGCTACCACCTCATTTATTATAGTGGCTGCTTCTGAGTCTATGCTCTCAACTCTTTCAGCTGCATCTTCCAGCTTGATAGTGGACTCGGAAACCGTACCTATCATGGTCGTATACCTTTCATTACTTATGCTGACCGATAAGCTCTCCATTTTCTTCCTCTTGGCCCCTCTCCCAAAGAGGCTGGCCAATAACTCGTCTTCTTCCTCTTCAAAAACGTCGACAGACCTCTCCTTTGAGGGGGTGCTCGTCAGGATCACCTGACTGTTTTCCTCCATTGCAGTTGGGTCCCGTCGGAGCAGCAGCTTCTCCTGTTGGGCTCTAGTCAGTGCTCCTCTCTCAACTCTCTCCTCCTCTGTCAATTCAAAGGACGTGTCTGTTCGGTCACTCAGTTGGGGGAGGATGTGGCCCTCCTCTTAGCCTTTCTGCTCTTTGATTCCTGGTTGCCCCCTGTGCTGTCCTTTCCCAACTTTATTTCCTTTTCGTACTCGGTTAGGGAGAGACGCCTGTAGTATCTCTCCCTTTCCTTCCCCTCCACTAGGGCTGCCAGCGCCCTCTCCTGTTCCCTCAATCTCATCGGCGAGCACATTTCGTCCCAGAATTCCTCCGACCTGAACTTTCCCCATCTTTTAGCGGGTTCCGTTGGTTTGTTGGAGGGAGTGAAGAAAACTCCGTCCTCCTCCTCCTCCTTGCTCACATCCGTTTCCCTCGCCGGGGTCAACTTCGTGACACTACTTGACTTGGTTATCCGCCTCCCCATGTCGATGTCAATTTTTCTCCTCCTGTCATTATCCATTTCACTTTCTTTATTCCTTTCCGATTCCTTTCTCTTGTCCTTATTCGTAGCCGTGGTCCTCAACCCAGTAGTAATATTAGCTTCCTCGTCCTGGGGAGTTCGAGGAGCTACGCGCTAAGTGGATGACGGTCCCTCAGGGCCCGTGCTGCACCCTGGAGCGACCGGAACTGGGGTATATCTCCCCTGCTCCGTAATCTGTTTACTTTTCCCATGTTCCATTATCATTATGCTATTTGGAGGCGGTGCACGGCACACATCCCCCGGTCCATATGGATAGCCTAGTCGTCATCGTGTTGTCAATCCGGTACACAAAAACACAGAAAGAACAATAGGGGGACAGTAATAGAAACGTGATCATAGCAACTAAACATAACTGGGCAAGAAAGAGAAGTAATCCAAATTATAACTAAAAGAAAAAAGGAAAAATACGCTATCAAGAAAACACTGGCCGAAAAGAAAGAAAAGATTGGCTCTAGAAAGAGTATAGATTAACAAAATATATAGAGAAAGGAAAGAAGAGGAGACAGTACATACGTATAACTTACGCTTACACCATTTGCTGCCTGACTGCCTGCGCAGGAGGATCGAGCCCTTTAAGGTGGGACTTGTGTGACTGTGCCTGAGTCCGACCGACGCACTGTCGGACCTCCACACTCGCCGCACCGACCGCACTGCAGCTCACACTGGGAGGGGGGGGAGGCAAGGAGAAAGGAAAAGGTTACGGAGTAGTAGGATACCTTCTAGCCCTCGGCAATCCTAATAGCGTCGAAAGCTGGGAACACAGGAATAGTGTGAGAGGTAGAGCTAAGTCTGGGAGTGGACTTAGCATAGGGAGCGGAGCGGGCAGTCTTAGTTTTCTGTACTCACCCTTGGACCCTCCCCGATACGAAAACCTGTGCCGACAAGGTTCCAATGGCTCATTGTAGGTACTTAAGCCCCCACACCACGTCAAGGTGCTGCCCAAGCTCATACCCAGAGCAACACCACGAAACGCCTGATGAAGATAATGCTGCTACGTTCTTCTCCTCATTTACGTCAATGTGAACTTGTGACCTAATCTTTTCAGTTCAGCAATAATGTACATTACCTGTGCGATATCTGTATTATTTGTAAAGTGTAATTATTTGTAAATTGTTTCCTTTCTTAAAATATTAAGAGATTTACTTGGGCAATAATTTCATACCTGGAACTTTTCCATCAATGCCTTGATAATTGCAGAGCAAAATTCCATTATGATGAGTTCCAGAGTATGCGGAGCAATGGCACACGTGAATTTCAGGTCTTCTCAATCCATGCCAGATGTACCTCAACGTGACAGACAATCTCTGACTTGTAGGAATCGCCTCACGCATTTTCGTGTCCTTCTTCTCGATGTCTTGACGGACTAAATCGAGTAGATAATCGAAACTTTCTTGGTCCATGCGTAGAAAGTTCCTATAATCCTCTGGTTCCGAACCACTAAGAAAGTTAAGGATATGTTGATGAGTGAAGCGGTTCCTCATTTTATACCAGTCCTAAGATTACCGTCTTTTTTTCTTTTTGTGGTTTCTCCCCTTCACAGCAACCAATGTTAAGGCCAGGAAGCCCAAATCTACATTTGACACCATTATACGCTTCACACTCGTCAACTTTTCAGCTTCGACTGAGAATTTTGATCGAAAGATTGAAGTACGCTTGAAGCGCCCATCAATCGTAGCCTCAAGCATTTGATCAAGCCGCTTGATAGTGTAGGGCCTCCTTTTTGTTTTGCGGTATGGAACGAAACGCTCTTCTCATTCGTACTTTCATATCCTGAGGTGTCGTTGGCAGTGTATTGTCAAAAATGTTTTCGATATATCCCCATAAAAAAAGTCGGGACTTATTAGTTCTGGAGACTTGGCTAGCCAGTT
>JARQZK010003690.1:347500-394424 GCA_030704885.1 Cynegetis impunctata | reverse complement strand
TAGTGACTATAAAATTGTGCAAACTGAAAACATTTCATGCGGAGTTCGCAAGTCCTTCATCAGTATTGGAAGATGGTGTCACTGAGAAAGACGCAACGCAGAAATCTACAACTAGCAACGCTTCTTACCGCAAGAGAAGAAAGGAAGACTCAAAGCAAAAATCGGCGTTTCTGGATTCATCCCTTGTTACAAGCAATATACGTAGATGGATTTTACAATTGCCTTTTTTGGGAATTATCCATTGTGGCAGTAATTAAAGTCTTTATGGCGTAGTGAAATTCACGGTGAAACGGAATAGACAAACATCTACAAAAGACTGACAATTCCATATGAAGCAAATTCTGTTTTTTTTGTATGCGTTTTGTATTTTTATAGTTAGTTAAGTGCCGACTTTTCTGACTTGGTAATGTTTTCCGTGGTACTGGAGTTATTCCGAAAACATTTTATACTTTGCGGATAGACATGGATATCTTAAGTCGGTAACTCCTAAGATACGGTGTATTCTAGGGGTTGTAGTGCGCTACATAAAATAAGACCTGGGAAAACTTGAAACTTGAAGCTACCACACATTTCGTCCGCCTTGAAAGAGTATCTTTCAATCAACTCTAATGTTAGTGCGGTACATAATTGCCGACTGGATATACTGATAAGATCACTCAAAATATATTATGTAGTAAATATGCTATTATCTGTCGACAGGACTATTGGTCAACTGATTTTGGACGATGTGCTAAGTAGTTAGAAACATGTATTTGTTATCTAATCCATGGTAGTTTCGATGTATTTAAATTGTTTTATTTAATATTTAGAATTCAAAGTTTAAACATAGAAAGCTTTTACGGAAGTTCCGAGATATCAATCGGGTCATCAAAATCTACCTACCCACTGCTAGAATTTGATCATCATCATTTGGAGGGCTTTTAGATTGTAATAATATAGATATGGGTCATAATGACATATCAAACAAGTGTGTAAATTTTTAGAAATAATTTTACAGTCATAAATGATTTATCAGTCAATAAAAACAATTGTATTAAAATTTATTGATGTCTCAATATCTGGTCAGCGCAACAATGGTTTTGAGGGACGATTTATATTATCGTATTATAGTAGGAGCTTTATTTTCTTTTATCGCTTTTTTAATTGTTTGATGCGTGTCTTTAATCAACCAGAGGGTCCTGATATACTGTTTTTCTGTATTCGAGGGCGTTTGCACATGCGATATCATTACCATATATAGCGCGCGATAAATGGTCGCAATATAGTATCAGTTTTTCTCATACAACGATTTATAGTGACTATAAAATTGTGCAAACTGAAACATTTCATGCGGAGTTCGCAAGTCCTTCATCAGTATTGGAAGTGGTGTCACTGAGAAAGACGCAACGCAGAAATCTACAACTAGCAACGCTTCTTAACCGCAAGAGAAGAAAGGAAGACTCAAAGCAAAAATCGGCGTTTCTGGATTCATCCCTTGTTACAAGCAATATACGTAGATGGATTTTACAATTGCCTTTTTTGGGAATTATCCATTGTGGCAGTAATTAAAGTCTTTATGGCGTAGTGAAATTCACGGTGAAACGGAATAGACAAACATCTACAAAAGACTGACAATTCCATATGAAGCAAATTCTGTTTTTTTTGTATGCGTTTTGTATTTTTATAGTTAGTTGAGTGCCGACTTTTCTGACTTGGTAATGTTTTCCGTGGTACTGGAGTTATTCCGAAAACATTTTATACTTTGCGGATAGACATGGATATCTTAAGTCGGTAACTCCTAAGATACGGTGTATTCTAGGGGTTGTAGTGCGCTACATAAAATAAGACCTGGGAAAACTTGAAACTTGAAGCTACCACACATTTCGTCCGCCTTGAAAGAGTATCTTTCAATCAACTCTAATGTTAGTGCGGTACATAATTGCCGACTGGATATACTGATAAGATCACTCAAAATATATTATGTAGTAAATATGCTATTATCTGTCGACAGGACTATTGGTCAACTGATTTTGGACGATGTGCTAAGTAGTTAGAAACATGTATTTGTTATCTAATCCATGGTAGTTTCGATGTATTTAAATTGTTTTATTTAATATTTAGAATTCAAAGTTTAAACATAGAAAGCTTTTACGGAAGTTCCGAGATATCAATCGGGTCATCAAAATCTACCTACCACTCTAGAATTTGATCATCATCATTTGGAGGGCTTTAGATTGTATAATATAGATATGGGTCATAATGACATATCAAACATGTGTGTACATTTTTAGCAATAATTTTTCAGTCATAAATGATTTATCAGTCAATAAAATCTATGGTATTGAAATTTATTGATGTCTCCATATCTGGTCAGCGCTACAATGGTTTGAGGGACGATTTATCTTATCGTATTATAGTAGGAGCTTTATTTTCTTTTATCGCATCTCTAATTGTTTGATGCGTGTCTTTAATCAACCAGAGGGTCCTGATATACTGTTTTTCTGTATTCGAGGGCGTTTGCACATGCGATATCATTACCATATATAGCGCGCGATAAATGGTCGCAATATAGTATCAGTTTTTCTCATACAACGATTTATAGTGACTATAAAATTGTGCAAACTGAAACATTTCATGCGGAGTTCGCAAGTCCTTCATCAGTATTGGAAGTGGTGTCACTGAGAAAGACGCAACGCAGAAATCTACAACTAGCAACGCTTCTTAACCGCAAGAGAAGAAAGGAAGACTCAAAGCAAAAATCGGCGTTTCTGGATTCATCCCTTGTTACAAGCAATATACGTAGATGGATTTTACAATTGCCTTTTTTGGGAATTATCCATTGTGGCAGTAATTAAAGTCTTTATGGCGTAGTGAAATTCACGGTGAAACGGAATAGACAAACATCTACAAAAGACTGACAAATTCCTAACTTTCATAGTTCTAATAGCCAAAATTGAGACATAATTAAACTTGTACAATTTAATTGGAATTAAGATCGCTATTGCGACGCAACAGTGTGCATATTTGTAAACGCTTCGCGAATGATACAGAACGAATTGGGGCAATATTCGGCGAGTTCTGTGAAAATATGCAGACTTGCATTGTTGATTAAAAGGCTAGCGGCAAAAAATGGCGCGATTTGAGTAGAACATATATACTCCAGTAACTTTATACATCACAGAATGCGTCATATCCAGTAGTTCTGATTTTTTGCAGACTTGTTTATGATGTTGTCCTAATGAATAATCCAAGTTTGTGAGGTCCAGCGCCGAACGCAACTTTGTCAAAAATCGAAAAAACCGATGATGTCTTTTTTTCAAATTTTGGCGATTATAACCCTGAAGGACTTTTTTTTGCGAGAGGGAAAATGCTGTTTGCGCACTACCCGGGTATGTTTTTCTACCGGGAGTGTATGGGACTCAAAAGGACATGCCTAAAATACCCACTAAAAACCCTCACAGGAACACAGACTCACTGCCCATGTGGACCTTGCAGCGCTTCTATGTCCTTCCATTTCATGAAAAATGGTGCGGAACATAGTCATATGACCACAAAACGTCACACCGCATCATCCTTTGTGATTAGCTTCCAGTTGCCTGTAGACGCTCCTGCTCTATTCTGTCCTCTTTTTCCTTCTTTTCCATAATGGGTACAATGAAAACATATAGAATTTTCCACTGCTCTGGGTCTCTTAGCATGGTATCTATTATATTATCTGCTGTCGGTGTCCTTCCAGCTGCTTTCCAGGTGTTTCTTCTTTCTGCTGCCCATCTTCTGCATTTGGAGACTGTGTGCTCAGGGGAGTCGACTACCCTACATAGCGCGCACTTGTCTGTGATTGACTTTCCAATTTTCTTCGTGAATGTTCCAAAGGACCCGTGGCCCGTCAGGAACTGCGTGAAGTAGTAGTTTGTTGTTCTATGCTTCGACTCGTACCACGCATCTATGCTCCTGACGAGCCGCCTTGTCCACTGTGCCACATCCCTTTCCGCATCTGTCCATCTCTTCTGCCAGTCTTTGATGGTTCTTTTTCGTGCCATTCTGCGCACATCTGGTAATTTGCCATTTCCCACGTTACACAAGAAGTCTCTCTCTGTGACCAGCAGATCTATGGGCGGAACCCCCGCTGCCACCTGTACTGCCTCTGCCGATACCGTGCGATATGCGCAGGCCACCTTCAGTAGGGCCAGCCTTTGTGCCATAATCAGCGCATCCCTGTACTTCCCAATTTCAATAGCGTTCCTCCATGCCGGTGCCGCATATAGCATTACACTATGTGACACCGACATGAGAATTCTTCTTCTGACGTACGAGGGTCCTCCAATATTCGGCATCAGTTTTCTCAAAGCCTCTAACTTAACTGCCGCTTTCTCCATCGGGCTCAGCACATGCCGACCGAAGGTCAGACCCCTATCTATAATTATTCCAAGGTACTTCACCTTCCCCTCCGATTCCTTAAGGACCCCTCCTACATTCATCTCTATGTGTCTCCCACCTCGAGGCGCCTTCAGCATCACTACCTCTGTCTTCTGGGTGGCCACCGCGAGATGTCTGCTGTTGAGCCACTCAACCGCCTTCTGAAACGCAAGAACTCCCTTTTCCGCCACAGTCTCCCTAGTAGCTGCGGTAATTATCAGTGCCAAATCGTCTGCATAGGCCACTGGGGTAACATCTGCCGGATAGTCTAACCTCAGGACCCCGTCGTACATTATGTTCCACAAGGTCGGCCCCAGCACCAAACCTTGTGGGACACCCATGCTGCACTTATGTTCGAACCCCTTTATTTTAACCAGTCTATCCGTAAAATAAGATTTCGTACAGTTCAGCAGGTAGTCACTAACGCCCGCCACTTCCATCGCCTCGATGGTCTGCTTCCACCTAGCCGTATTAAAAGCGGTTTTCACGTCAATTGTGAAACCCTGAAGGACTAGTTTTTGAGAAAACTTTTTTAGGACGTTTCTTAGTTTGCTACAATATGATACTAGAACTATCTCTGTGGACCCAATAGTTTTCGAGATTAATCCTTTTAAATTTTATCATTTTTTTTTCACTTCGCAATTTTTTGCAATTCTGTCGTTCTGAATGAATTTTGACACTGATTATACTATCGAAGCCCTGTACTTTTGTGATGGGATATTAAAAAAGAAAATAAGAAGTGTGCACGATGATGTTCAAGCTAAGCTACGAATAATGAAGTAAATAAGATAAGTACAACAAAAGTTAATTTGTTAGGAAATTGAGTAATATTCAAAATCGAAAAATGAAATTAATTTAGCCCTTTTGGAAGTTCCCGGTTGAGGTTCGTCCGTATCTGGATCGATGTTTTGGGATGGTGATAAATTTGAAAAATGATAAACTTTGAAAGGCTCAAAAGGACGCGGTATCCTAAAATTTATTTTAGTAGTTTCAACTATAACACGCAAATCAAAATCTTTTTATATTAAATTTACAATAACTAAACATATATTAAAAGAGTTCTTTTGACAATTTTCCACAAAATATGCATGGATATTGAGATAGAACCAACAGAAAAATTCATGTAAATCTTGTATAAGTGTACAAAAATTGGGTATTTTTAATTTTTTGACTTTACAAATTTAAAAAAAAAAATAAAACATAATAGACCTTATTTCATGCACTTTTTTGTGAACCACATATTTGTCAATGCAGGAAAAAGTATTAGAGCTCTAACTTATTGTATCCAAAAGCCTTAGGGATTTAAGAATCACACAAATTGAAAAAAATTAATATTATTATTTGAATTATAAAGTTTTCATTCTTGTTTATAAACATTTAGACCGTACCAATAGTTATAAAACTTGTATTTGAAATACTGCTGATCTTTATCTAATATTCAACAACTTTTAAACATAATATTAAATTATTTTACATTTTCTAAGAGTGTTTTAACGAGTATAAAACCTAAATATAAGAATTATTAGATGTTACACTTTGCTTACAATAATGATATTGCTTACGCATTTATTACATTTAGTTGCATTTTTCCCATAAAATATTGGACTGTTGCAGAGTATAGAGAGGCAACAGCATGGGAAAAGTTTCTAGATCGCTGTTTTCGAAATATATGAATATATATATATATATATATATATATATATATATATATATATATATATATATATATATATAGTATACATATAAATAACTGCCAAAACCTCACACAAATGATATCAATTAAAGAGTTGTAGACAGTGCAAAAAAGTAACATCTTCTATAGCAAAAACATATATTTCGTATTTTCAGAGTCTAAAACTACAATATGGTAGAGTATCCCATTCCTAAAATTTCACAATAACTCACAGGTATGTGATCAAAAATTAAACATAAACAAGTAGCCAACAAGCATTCTCCTCTAAACAACAATGATATGAATTTCACGAAATAAGAGCTCAAGAAATTTTCAAATTTATGTGAATTTCTCAAACCGCCGCCATTTTTACGTAGATATTTCTTGTTTTCATATTCATATTTTTTCCGGTACTGCAGCTAGAGATGCCCTCCAGCGGCTCCTATCAAACCAAATAAGCTGAAATTTTGTAAATGGGGTCGTTTCCGAGGTAGAACGGAACTATCAAATTTTTGGTGAATTTTTCCAAAAACCATCATTTTAACGATTTTTCTGGGTTTTTAATAATTTGCCCAACTCCACAGCTTTCGCAAATAGAGTAATAGGGTTGAAATTTGGTACGTGAATTGAGTTCATGTTCAAATATGATCATTTGTGAATATCAAATTTTGTTCTCAACGGCGCTGCATTTCGCGAAGACTTGTTTTTATTATGGTTTGCTATTAGCAAGCGAGATTCTTCAGTACGCGATTTTTTTTTGATAAAATAAATGATTTTCAAATTTCTGTTTCGGTTTGCTATTCAAGCGTGGGTTTTCAAACCATAATTGATTCCACTAGAATCAATCTTTACAACGAATACCCAAATGTATACTGAAGATGAATTGTTCGAAACGTCGATAAGATATATATATACATATATAGGTGTATATATATATATATATATATATATATATATATATATATATATATATATATATATATATATATATATATACCAGTGGCGGCTCGTGAGGTTTCGGTTTGAGGAGGCTACAAGAGGTGTTAAAAAATACACCATAGGCGAACATTTTTAGGATTTCAAGGTCAACCGCCTTATAATTTAAAGAAAATCAAAGTAAAACAAGCACCCTAAGCTATTAATTTGTTTTCATTTTCGAGTGTCTACCTTGAGACCTACAACTCCTATTTACAATATTCACAAAAACTCTTCTCAACCAATTAATATATTCATCTATTCATCAATTTTTTTTTTCTTTCACAAAATAGGTACCTACCTACCTACTTAACGAATTTGTTAACAGCTGGTGAGGGCAAATAAAAAGTTATTATATATTTTTGAAGATTAGCGGGATTCTGCGATCTTTAACGTTAGCAAAATGATCTATAATATCCTCATAAAATTTTTTGTCTTTCGCCAAAAGTTTTACCAATTACTTTTCAATAGACAATAAACTAATATTTTGCAAACGATCCTGGCTCATTGAATTTCGTAAATAAGTTTTAATTCTCTTAAGAGTGGAAAACGAGCGCTCTACGGAAGCCGATGTCACCGGGATAGAAACAATTAGACATAAGAGTTTATAAACTTGGGGTTAATCTTGATTCAAATCATTATCAAAAAGGTATTTAATAGTCCTCACATTATTTTCATTTTGCCCCAAAATTTCATTGTCATTATATACAACACACATTTCACTTTTTATGGCCACCTTATCAAAAAAAGTGTATTTTTGACATAAATTTTCCAAAAGGTTATCTCTTTAAAAAATTAGCAGAAAATCCGGTTAACAAATTTTTATTGGGTAAGTCGAAGAAATGCATTTCTTTCAAATCAGAGAACCTCATTTCTATTTGACCCCTAATAGTATCCAAAATTTCATAAAATATTTGCTTATAGTGAAGCTCCATATCTGCGTAACTGAATTTCTTTCGTTTTGGGCTAAATTGTGTCGTATCATCAGTAGTTTGAAATACAGAAAATAGTTTTTTTAAATAAACTTCTGCACGAAATTCTGAAATTTTTTCCAAAAGAAATTTGAGCCGATTTCGTGAGTAAATTACATCTGAAAACTTGTGCTGTAAGATTTGAAAAACTATTTCTGTTTGTTCAAAAATTAAATCAAAGATGTTTAAACAATATATAAATTCCTTATCTTTTAAGTAAGATATTTATCCGCATGCTGTATTTAAAGTTACTTTATCGGTGAAAAATTCCTCACTTTCAACTAGGTATAGAATTGAATCCTCAAATCCTAAGCGGCCCCAAACAGAGACATTTTCACTAGTAAAAAGTAAACACTGCCATAAAAATAATTTATTTTGTACCTGTGATCCGGTTAGGCAAGGATGTCTCTCATAATTCCTTGTATTAAAACCGCGGTTTTGTTGTCTGTTACGCTGCACCAAATTGTTTAATTCAGGGGTAGGTCGCAATGTTTTTATCAAAACTTTATCCTCATAACTTAGTGCACTAAAGTTATGTGATAACAAATATTCCACTAAGTCACCATTGAAATTTTTGAAATTAACTTCAGTGACCAAACTCATTTTAAAACAATACGCGAGCAATATAAGTAAACACGCTGCCATTAGTAACTACGATCACACTACGATTCAATTAATGCTTTCCAACGAATTCACTCGATGTCACGCGAAATTCTATAGTTGTGATTGGTCGACATTGTATGAGACTGGGTTCCTATCCGTGTTGCCATTTACATATGTTTTGCTTTTCTATTGCAATGAAGTATTCATTCGGAGTATTTGCACCGTTGTTTGCTTTTCTGTGGCAGGCATAAAGAACGTTGAGAATATACTTTTCTAAGCCTCCGCAGCGTTGCCACAAATCTTGAAATGAATGAAATGCAGTTTAAATACCTGCTTAATAATGAATTCTATTATATAATGTAGGTTGAAAGGAAGGTAGGTGCATAAAATAATATGATTTGATTAATATGAATATGCTGAATGCTAACTATTCATATAATATATAGTAGGTTATTGAGGAGGTTAGGTCCTTTGACTAGCATAAAATATATATATATATATATATATAATATATATATAATATATATATATATATAAATATATATATATATATATATCTATATATATATATATATATATATATATATATATCTATATATATATATATATATATATATATATATATATATATATATATATATATATATATATATATATATATATATATATATATATATATATATATATATATATATATATATATATATATATATATATATATATATATATATATATATATATATATATATATATATAAACTATATTTATTATTCAAAACCTAAATACCATAATAAAATATCAACATAGGTACTACTCATAAATACAATTATTATTGAGTTTTATTCAGGATAAGAGCATGATATTTTTCGAAATGAAATCGTCAATTCATATTGCTAAATATAATCTGCCACCCACAAAGAAATTCAAAATTATTATTGCAAATTATTAATTTTTCAAAGAACAGTACATTTTATCACCAAATTAAATAAATTGATATGAAAAATTATGAATTATCACAAATTGTTAATGAGATCTATAAAAATTTCAACACATAGTTATGAAAACCAGACAGCTCTATCTGATGAAGCCAAGATAGCACCCAGTTCTGTCTGATAAATTCAATGTGGAGTGAAACACATTATTGATCTCACTGTAAATACATACTACTATCCGACAACTTTCCTGTTGACAAATTCTCAATGAGATTTATAATCCGTTTTAATAGGTCGGTTATGATAAAAGCAATAAAGAACGTAGTTCTATTTAGTGAAGAAAATATATAAACGTCAATAGAAATTTTAAAAAATCAGACATGTTCAAAACACACTTTTGTTATTTGAAAGATCTTCTTGTATTTAACTATATGGTGAATCAAGATAAAGTGAAGATTAAAAATTAATTAAGTCACCATGTAGAGAAACACTTCACAGAATTCATCAAAAATACAAAAATTAAATTAACATCGAATTGAATGAGAAAACACATATTTGATTCTCAAAATGAATGAGATATTGTATAAAGATTTATCCTCAGTATTTTATGGAATCCATCGTTACTACGTGATAATTTAACATAATGAACAAAAACAAAACTTGAATTTACTACGTTTATTATCACAAAAATACTTTGAAAAATATTACACTGCAATTGCAATTTCATATTGCTCGACCATCATCGGGCAGATTGAGTTAAGAACTGAATACATAATTACAGATTTGCGCTTACGGGTGGGTAAGACTTACTGCAGGTACCTAAATAGATAAGAGGAACATATTTCAAGAATAGAAGTGGATTTCCCAAATTGGTACAATGAAATGTTCCTAGAAAAATCATTATTGTTTGAATATACTAAATATAGAAGAATATATCAAGTCAATCTGGTCGTTCAGCAAGATATCTTTTGCATTATGATTGAGTTTAAAAATTTCTAATGATTCTAACTAAGTAAGTTTGGTTCCATTCGGTAATTTGTGCATAATTTGAAAGTTATCTATTTGTGGAAACGTGAGGTGGTCTTCACGGCAATGATTTGAAAACGTTGTATCCGTTTTATTTTTCAAAAAAGATTGCTGGTGTTCTTTGAATCTTGTCTTGAACGATCGACCAGTCTCACCTAGGTATATACACTCCTTTACATACAGGACAAATCAACCTATAAACTCCTGAACTTTCAAATTTTGAAGTGATATCTTTGGCATTGAATAAAAATCCTGAAGGTTTGAAAGCAATTTTAATATTACATTTAGGTATGACATTCGCAACTTTTTCTGTTAGAGGACCAAAATATGTTAAAGATGTGAATTTTTCCGATTTTTCTACTTTCGATTGAGGATATATGCTGTTGTACGCTAGTTGACTACGTTTCTTGTTTATCATTTTATCTATCAAACTCGTATGAAAACCATTATTTGAAGTAATTATTTTTATAGTAAAAATTTCTTTTGCTAAATTTGTTTATTTATTTATTCTATTAACGGTAGTACCAATTACAATACATTCACTACAAAGACAGTAATATATCCTAAAACTACTTAAAACCTAAATTAAAGTAATATAAATATACATCATTATTATTAACAAACAACTTAAAATATATAATTTAATTATGACAGTAAACGATTCAGTTCTGTTTTCATGACTCTTATTGAATTGCAGAATAAGTCTACTTGATGAAATTTGTTTCCGCATCGAAGCAGTCGAGTTATTGGAGAGAAAAATCCATAATTTGTTGTGTGAAAAGGTATTCTAAATGTCGCATTACTGACTCTGGTCTGTCTACTAGCATTCAACTCAATCAGTGATAAGATCTCTTCACAGTCCACCATACCTTGTAAAATTTTATTCGAAAAACACATGTCGATTACAACGATTTTCTAGAGTCAACAGATTCAACTGTCTGAGAACTAAGTTATATGAATAATCGCCCCTTTTCAGACCCAACTTGTATGCACAAATCCTAAGAAACGTATTTTGTACATCTTCGATTTGTTTTTTATTAATATCATAATAAGGGTACCAGATTATTGAACCATACTCCAATAACGACCTTATCAGCGAACAGTATAATAGTTTTAGAGTTTCCAAACTGAAATCCTTACAAGTACTGTTGATGAAGCCCAACATCTTAAATGACTTCGATATAATGTACTCATTATGAGCTTTGAAATTCAGTTCAGTATCAAACATAATTCCTAAGTCTTTTATAACTGATGTCCTCAAAACAGATGAATTGTTGATCTTGTAATCATGGTAAACAGGCTTATTAATTCTGAAAAATGATTGACAGTGACAACTGGAAATATTAAGGTCCATGAGATTAAGAACACACCAATCATAAAATTTAGATAGATCATTCTCAAGAAGTGAAATATCGTTAGTAAAGGCAATGGATTTAAATATTTTCATATCATCCGCGAAGATGAGAAACTTACTATTTTTTATAACTGAACCGATGTCATTAATGAATAAGTCAACAAGTAAAGGTCCAGAGTGAGACCCCTGTGGAACTCCTGAAGATGCAGCAATAGAGAAGGATGTACAGTTTCCAATTTTAACAACATAACTTCTACCTGATAGGAAATTCTGAATCCATTGCAACATCGATCCATGAAAACCATGAAAATTTGGTATGGATAATGGAATTGAAAACGCTCTGTGGATTATTGGGTTAAAAGCTGAATGTTTATGGGATAGAGGATGATTTAAATCCGATGGAATACATATATCCGTGAAAGTTGGTTCTCTATATATATATCGAAACTCAAAGATATATTGCTGAACGACCAGATTGACTTGATATATTCTCCTATATTTAGTGTATGCGAACAATAATGATTTTTCTAAGAACATTTTATTGTACCAATTTGGGAAATCCACTTCTATTAGCCCTTCTTGAAATGTGTTCCTCTTATCTATTTAGGTACCTGCAATAATTATTTCCCACCCGTAAGCGCAAATCTGTAATTATGTATTCAGTTCTTAACTCAATCTGTCCGATGATGGTCTAGTGACCGAAATTGCAATCGCAGTGTAATATTTTTCAAAGTATTTTTGTGATAATAAACGTAGTAAATTCAAGTTTTGTTTTTTTCATTTCGCCTCAGCGTAGAATGGAACGCTATAAATTTAATCGGAAAACAGAAAACCAACAAATGTTTTTCTAATCAGTTCGACATCGATCTCCACCAAGTACTTACATTGCTAAATTAAAAATTGAAAAATTCTAATTTTAATGAAATACAGCTGCACTTGAGGAATCCTGCAAAAAGCATGAGAATAATGGAAGTCAATAATCAAAGTTTTCGTTTAAAATTGTATAAATATATAGTTAATCCAGTCTTTGGAGCATCCCATTACATACTACTCAATTTTTGCTAAGTACCTACCGCAACTTTTGAAGTACGATAAAATTAATAATATCTGTGATATAATATTCGTTTTCCATTTTATGAGCGGGAGCATTTTCGCATAATTCTTGGGAAAATAATTTCCGAGCGGTATATATGTGCAAACAAAGAAGAACGGACAAACAGTAGAAATAAATTCTTATTTTATTCAAAATAAGCTCATTAAATATTGCTTGAAGACATAATTTTTCCAACAGAATTTTCTCTATTGAAACCTCAACTAAACATACAGTCTATTGATTTAGAATTCGTTCTATAGGTGTATAGTATGAAAACATAATATTCTGGATAACTAGCTCCATGGAAAATTTTATGAAACCCTAATAAAAGCGATCTGAAATATATAATACATGTATAACATCATTTCTTCACTTTTTTTAAACACATTACATCTCTAATATCCCTCCTATATTTACAAATGTTAAGGTATACTGCATGAAACATCGAATTGAAGCGTTTTGTGAGAAAAATCAAAATTTCAGTATAAAAAAAAATTTTCTACTCCTATTTCTGAAATACAACTTCACACATCGATCAAAATGCGTGAAGTTCAAGTTTTAATAACGTTGCGTAATTTGCAATGCTATTCTTGTGGGATTTATTTCACGCATCGCTGCCATAAGAGCATATATACACTTTTTTCTGCAGCCGTCTCGAAAATACAATTTTCGGTATGATTTATTAAATCGAAAATATCACTTTACAGAAATCGTACCGAAAGTAGGTATTTTCGGGACGCTTTTATTTACTTTAGGAACGATTTCTTTTCTCTCGGAATGATTTTGGGTATCTATGTAGGCGGCTTCGACAAAAACGTGAACTTTGTATTTTATTATGACAGCGCTTGTCATGTAACGTTCGTGTGCTTTTTCGTCTTCAACCCAATACCAGCCAGAACTCAAAGAGGATTAAAAAATTTAATTTTTTCGTATAGACTGGTAGTTAAGTGTTCAGCAAAGACTGAAACTGAAATTTTGGAAAAAAATAAATTTCAATTCGCAGAAAAATAGCGTCCCATTTTTGGGACGATGGCTAAAAGGGGATAAAATAATATATTTAGAAAAAACAGGACAAAAGGGACTTTCAGCTGCTTTAATAACAAAATGTGTTCAATAAACTCACATAAATTATATACAGAACAAATTTTAATAAAAAATTTCTGGTAAAAAAAATTATTTTTTATGGGATGGTAGAAAGCAGATATCTTGTAGCCGTACATTGCATTCTCCACAAATTCTAGTGTTTTTTTTTCACAAAATGCTTATCTCCTTTTTTCTTTATAGAAACAACTAAATGACCCATTTGGTCATATCTTATGTCCACACTTGCTCTTCCTCCCATCAATTTGGACTTTTGAGGGCGTGGTCTCTTTTCCTACGTACTTCTAGCAGAGTAGCCATTTCTTGGTGATTTACAATCTGGTAAAGTCTCCAAGTATTTGTCACCGATAAATCCAACACTTGGGTGAATAAAGGCCACCACCATTTCCCTGAACGAATTCTTGTTCGGTAAAGAGACACTTGCTTGTCTAACATATCTACTCCGCCCATATGCGAATTGTATTCTTGTATCAATTTTACGATGGAGTATTGTCACTATTGCAATAGAATTCTCACTATTTCTTCTCCTTCTAGGTCATTCTCTTCAAAATTTTCTGTGTCGGTTAGAATATCCGGGTCTGGACGAATTATTGCTACAATAATATTTTCAATATCCATATCTTTCCAAAATTCCGGATCTTCAAATATGATGTCAATGTCACGGACAGTTAGACATTTTCTGCTACTCATAATTATCACTTCCAGCCAATGTCCCAAAATTGGGACAACAAAATTAGCAACAAATTGGCAACAGATAATGATATGAGTCAGTTCAATTCCGTTCCGTATCGAAAAAAGAGGCTATTCAACAATAAAACTGCAATGGTATAATTATAATTTTCTCGACAGAAATATATTGAAATCACTATAACGTATGACAACCCCAATGCGCCAGGCAAGTGCCGACTTGTTGAATCATTCTAATTTCTGTTATTGTTCCTGTGAGACATCTGACTATAAATATATGAAGTTCATACTTTGACCCAAATGACATTATCAAATACTCTAGTTTTCTGTGATAGCTTTGAAGGAATCTGGCAAAAATGGCGCGTCCCAAAGATGGGACGTTGGCTGGTGTTGGGTTAAAATCCAAATTAAAATGGAAATCAGTAGTGAAAGTGAGGCTGAAATGATTCCACATGAGATTATTGAATCTGCTAAAGCGGATATTTATAAATTATTGCCAGTAAAGTCAAGAGAGAGGTATGAATTGGTCTACAATTTATTTCAAAAATGGAGCAATGATGAAAATGTGCATACTATAAATGAGCAAGTGATTCTTGCATATTTAATGGAAAATCTAAAATCTTAAAGCCATCAAGTCTCTGGAGCAATTACTCGATGCTTAAGTCCACAATTGATATTAAGAATAATATAGATATACCGGGCACTGTTTACGCAGGAGCTCAGCCACTTTACTCGCTGAAAGTGGTGCTAGTATAACCAACTTGAAGAGACACGGAGGATGGAAATCAGCCAATGTAGCAGAAGGATACGTAGAAAATTTTTTAAGAAACAAAATTCACATATAGCTTCACAGATTGAAATGGGCCCTAACGAAATTAATATCTCGAAAACTAGTACAATAATTATAGTCGGGGCAAACTAAATTTGAGCACGGAAAAATAGAAACCAGAACTAGCGCAACGGGAAATGGTTGGGGGTTACTAACATGAAAAAAAAAATGCAGTTACTGACTAAAGTGAAAAAAATTCAAAGTCAATAGTTTGGATGCGTATTACGAGAAAATTTGACGTCGGAGATAAAAATGTTCAACAGCAAAGTTGTAGGTAATAAAAAGATCTTTCATTTTTGTGAAGGATACTTTTCATCATAACCTCAAAATTATCGAGAAATTTAAAAATTTCCCAAAAAATAATAAAATTTTCGTTTTTATATTATAACTTTTATAAAAATTTATGAATTGTTATGAAACTTGGTGAAAAGATACCTTTATATATTATAAATAACCAAAAATATTTTCAAAAGAAAATAATAGAAAATTTTTGATTTTGAATTTTTTTTTTAAAGAAAAAGTCCTTTTTTCAGACGAAAATTGTATGGTGGAAAATCATCGTAAATAGATTTTTCAAAGCTCATTTTGTTTGTTTTTTCGTCTACTTTTTGATAAATTAGAGACACAATATAGCTTCTATTTAAGAATATGCTAAAAAATGCAAAAAACGAAAAAAGTCAATTTTGAAAAAAAAAATTTCAGTAATTGTTGATAATTTTGTTTAAATTTCAAAAAAATGTTAAAATTAATTTCACCAATCGATTCTACGTGAAAAAATATTTAAGAAACTGTATTTTGTTGTTAAAAATTACTCCAATATTTAGGGGTGGTAAAGGGTTGCTTCTGGAGGGTGAATAAAGTAATGATCGTTCTCATGCAATTTTCGGCTAAAATTGACGTTAAACAAAAAATTAGTAATCAATAAAAGTTGTAGATTTTGAAAAATTCTTCAAGTTTTGTAGAGGTCATTTTTACCATAACCTCAAAATTTAAAAAAAATGTATTTTTTTACATTTTTTACTTTTTTAAACTTTCTTATTATTTCTTTTCTTCTTATTTTTCTGTACTTAGTAGACAAAATGTGTGGTTAAATAAAAGTATTATAGTTGTAATTTTAATTTGGAAAAAATGTTCAAGATTTTGAGGAAACTCATAGGAAGTTCATGAGGAAAATATGTATTTATTTTGTTAAAATATGATCAAAACTTAAAAAAAAAACTTTTTATTATAAAAAAAATGATTAAATCTTAAAAATACACATTGCAAACTACAATAATATTTTTCTTTTATTTACATGAATCAGTTCTTCTTCTTCACCCTCCGATTCTTCGCTAAACTGCGAATCTTCACACTCCATCTCTTCTTCAAAATCATCTTCGACTTCCTCATTGTTTATATTATTTTGAGGACTTGGCTCTTCGTCTTCACCATCGCTTACATCTTCTGAAACTTGTTGTATATTGCAACAATTACCAGAATCTTGACAACTCCTGCAGAGATTTGCGTAGAAATGGTATGGCGGAAAATAAAAGCCTTGTGTATAACAAATACCCATAGAGCCTCTATGATTGAGAGATAGGTGTACTGTCAGTAGTTCTGATCATGCGCGTTAATCTTTCCGTATATTTTTTCTAATTTTTAAAGTTTTCTAATATCATTACTATAATACTTTTATTCAACCACACATTTTGTCTACTAAGTACACAAAAATAAGAAGAAAAGAAATAATAAGAAAGTTTAAAAAATTAAAAAATGTAAAAAAATACATTTTTTGCATTTTTTTTTAAATTTTGAGGTTATGGTAAAAATGACCTCTACAAAACTTGAAAAATTTTTCAAAATCTACAACTTTTTTTGATTAACAAATTTTTTGTTTAACGTCAATTTTAGCCGAAAATTGCATGAGGACGATCATTACTTTATTCACCCTCCAGAAGCAACCCTTTACCACCCCTAAATATTGGAGTAATTTTAAACAACAAAATACAGTTTCTTAAATATTTTTTCACGTAGAATCGATTGGTGAAATTAATTTTAAAATTTTTTTGAAATTTGAACAAAATTATCCAAAATTACTGAAATTTTTTTTTTTCAAAATTGACTTTTTTCGTTTTTTGCATTTTTTAGCATATTCTTAAATAGAAGCTATATTGTGTCTCTGATTTATCAAAAAGTAGACGAAAAAACAAACAAAATGAGGTTTGAAAAATCTATTTACGATGATTTTCCACCATACAATTTTCGCCTGAAAAACGGACTTTTTTTTTAAAAAAAAATTCAAAATCAAAAATTTTCCAATTATTTACTTTTGAAATTTTTTTTGGTTATTTATAATATATAAAGGTATCTTTTCACCAAGCTTCATAACAATTCATTAATGTTCATAAAAGTTATAATATAAAAACGAAAATTTTATTATTTTTTGGAAAATTTTCAAATTTCTCGATAATTTTGAGGTTATGATGAAAAGTACCCTCAACAAAAATGAAAGATCTTTTTATTACCTACAACTTTGCTGTTAAACATTTTTATCTCCGACATCAAATTTTCTCGTAATACGCATCCAAACTATTGACTTTGAATTTTTTTCACTTTACCCCCCTCCCTTAAGTTAGTTCCCAAGGTCAGTAACTGCATTTATTTTTTTTTATGTTAGTAACCCCCCCAACCATTTCCCGTTGGGCTAGTTCTGGTTTCTATTTTTCCGTATTCTGATTAAAATTATGTTAGTTTGCCCCGACTATTAGTGACGCTTCTAATTCTAATTTCAACACTGCTACTTCTGTTATTATCCCTAATAATATTAATTTAAGTGACTGTCATAATTGTGTGATTAATATTCATAAGCAATGTATTCATAAGAGTTATTGTTATATGTTATTGACTATATAGAGTTCATACGTATCCATCGATATCCTTTTTAACCTACAAAACGGCTACAGAAAAAATATTGTACGTAAGGGGGCGTTCAAGTATTACGTAACGCAATTTGGGGGGAGGGGGGGTCTTGTAAAACGTTACGATGCGTTACAGGGGCGGGAGGGGGGTTCGAACAACGTGCTACGTAACATTGATTTTTATTGAAATAAAAAACTAGAGAATTTGAATCTCCGAAGTTGTTAACTCTTTTCGTTCATTTTTTACGGGGAATCCCTCGATTGTATTGTAAGTTAGTTTTATTTTGTTGTCCCAAGTTGGCAACTCTATTCGTTCATGTTTTATGGGGAATACCTCGACTGTATTATTCGTCATTTATATTTTGTTTCCGTTCCCAGTTTTTAAACACGAAATACACAGGAGCGAAACAACGAAACTATCTACCTACATACATACGAACATATATATATATATATATATATATTATATATATATATATATATATATATATATATATATATATATATATATATATATATATATATATATATATATATATATAATATATATATATATATATATATATATATATATATATATATATATATATATATATATATATATATATATATATATCCTGAAATGTCATGAAACGAAAAACTATCTTGGGCCTAGGTCCTACTTTGCTAATCGCACCCATTTCAATATGCAGGTTTTCAAAGTGAAAACCTGCTACTAAGCGAAAATTGAATAATGCATGAGAACAATAATGGTGGATGAAGTTAGCTAAAAATGTATGCAACGACAGGGCTAAGTCAGGAAAACGGCATAATTAAATGTAAGATTAGTAGTAAAAGTTTATTAGGCCAAATTTGAGCCCTTTTCAACATATCACATTATGTATGATTGTTTATTAAATAAAAATCTCTTGTTTTGTTTATTATTAACGACACGATTAAAACAATAAAAACGGTATTTTAGCAACTTTCCGGTACTTTGCGCAACATATTTGTGACTTTTAGGTAAAAATGGTCACTTGGGTGTTACGTAACGTTTATAGGGGGGGAGGAGGGGTTCATGAAAACGTTACGGAGCGTTACATAGGGGGGAGGGAGGGTCAAAAATCTTCAAAAATTGCGTTACGTAATACTTGAACGGCCCCTAACACGATCCAAAAGTGATTTTACGGGACTTGCAGGATTCCAGGGGTCGCCTACGGCTCGTCCTGGAAATTTTCTACTCGTCCCGTGAAATATCACTTTCGGAACTTGTTACGTAAATTACTATTTTACACTAGCGCTTGTGTGAAAAAGTCTACTTCATGTAGGTACTTGAGACACAATATCTTATTGAAGAAGAATTGTCGAAAACACTGACTGACTACAAAATAAAAGTGATTTCAGTTTTCAAATACTCATATTCCAAAAACCTGACTTCAATATTTCAGACAAAATGACAAAGTTGTTAAACATAGTGACCAAATTCGGACCACTAGAGTTTTTCCAGGCTAAATAGATCTATTAAAACAATGGTTAATAATAACACATTCATTTAAAGAAATAACGCATGACGCACGTTTCGGTGAAACTTCACCTTCTTCAGATGCTAATGGCAAATTAACTATGTTTCTCTGTTATATCGAAAACACTTTCAGCATTCAATATTTCAAAATCGAAATTGAATGTGTGATTTTCTTGGATTAAATGGTTTGCATAATGTGAATCCGACTTTTGATTTACAAAACTACGTTTGTGTTCTGAAATTCTAGTTTGAAAACTTCTGAAAGTTCTACCAATGTAAAACTTATCACAATCACCATAATTAATTTTATAAACTCCTGATTTATTATCTTTATTATTTTTTATATGATTTCCTAAATTATTACAGGTACGATAAGCAATGTTAATGTGTGTATAAGAGAGATTTTTACTTGAATTTCCGATGAAAGTGAGGCTGTTATATTTGATATTATTTTTATTAAGGGGGTACACCTGGCTAATCGCATTTTTGAACAACTTTTTATCTATCATATTGTCTATTATTATGGGGTCATAACTATTATTTACGGCAATAATCTTAATTATATTTTTCTCGATGTTAAAATTGGTGTTGAAAATGGATGTAGGGAAGTAGTATGTATGAAGTTATCAGTGTGTGATGGTTTGCGACAAATTGAAAAATTATATTTGTTATCTACTTTTGTTATTTTCAAATCCAAATAGTTAATTTCAATTTTTCGCAAACCATCACACACTGATAGCGTCATACATAGTATTTCCCTACATCCATTCCGATACAAAATGGCAGCTTGCAATAGTATGGTACATCGTTTAGTGAATATTCTACTTTCAGACGCCAATTTTAACATCGAGAAAAATATAATTGAACGAATTGCCGTAAATAATAATTATGATCCCATTAAAATAGACAATATGATAAATAAAAAGTTGTTCAAAAATGCGATTAGCCAGGTGTACCCCCTTACTTAAAATAATATCAAATATAATAGCCTCACTTTCATCGGAAATTCAAGTAGAAAACTTAAATCTCTCTTATTTAAGCACAACATCAACATTGCTTATCGTACTGGTAATAATTCAGGATATCATATAAAAAATAATAAAACCAAAGTTCATAAAGATAATAAATCAGGAGTTTATAAAATTAATTGTGGTGATAGTGACAAGTTTTACATTGGTAGAACTTACAGAAGTTTTCAAACTAGTATTGCATAACACAAACGTTGCTTTGTTAATCAAAATTCGGATTCACATTATGCAAACCATTTAATCCAAGAAAATCACACATCCAATTTCGATTTTAATATACTAAATGCTTAAAGTAAGTGAATTAAACTTAATTTTTTAGAATCATTACAGATAAATGAATACAATCATTCCGATCTCCTATTGAATAGCTAAATCGTTCATACTTCAAGCCCTCTTCTCAATCTTTTCAAAATTATCGAACTACCTGACTAGCAGTTCAGAACTGGTTTTTCCTATTCTAATAATTATTTGTAACCATCCCTCTATTTACCCCTTCTACACAATTTGTCATCTCTTTATTTCTTGTTTTCGATATAACAGAGAAACATAGTTAGTTTGCCATTAGCATCTGAAGTTCCACCGAAACGTGCGTCATACGTTATTTCTTTAAATAAATGTGTAAATTGTTATTATTAACCATGTATCGGCCCAATCAATCCAAAAAAAAACTCAATAGATTTTATTATCAATTGGCGAGGCCGATTCTGGATAAAATTCATTTTTAAGAAATATATGAAGAAATTGTTACCAATAGTGTATAGTGTTCCATTATAGATATATCAATATTTACTCGTATAGGTACCAATGATTCGTATATTTTTCAAGATTTAATCAATATTTGCAAGGTGTAAAAGGATATCGAGCAAATATAAGCATCAGCGTTTTTTGCATATCATTGATCTAGATCCCGAAGTGTATATGGTTCGTTGGATTCAAACAACACCATAAACGTATAAAAATATCGTTGTCCTAAGTGTAGAAGTGCCTACAAATGTTAATCGGGCGAAACAATCGAGATTAATGTACCCACATAACTATTTTTATGAACCCTCATAATCATGACTGGAATAGATTATCGACGTTTCTTCTTTGACGAATGGTTCCAACAGGAAATTTTCTTTTTGCTTCGCAAACTTACATAACGTTTGAACAAATGCATTGAAATAGATAAATATGTCAGTAGATCAATTGTATGAAACAACACGATTCAAACCAGATATTGTGTTCTATTTTTTGTCGAACTTTCAAGGAAAATAATATACTATTGAAGTATTTGGAATGAGTACGGTCTTAGATCGCAGCGCGACAGTATAGCAGCATAGAAGGATTTATGCGCCTTCATACTCACAAAACGAAATGCGCATGCAGTGCTGCCGGACTTCCGTAACTTTCCTGAGCTAGTAAAATGTTCAAATATTTACATTCTTTGGGTTATGGTTATGATGTTTATGAAAAGGAAAACAACATATAGATTAGTCAGGAGGAAAAAATTATGTTTTCACAATTTAGATATTAGTATGAACACATATTCTGGTTCCGTGCTTCAGACTACTTGCTTTTACTCATTCTGTTCATTGTTTTTCTCCAGCATTACTTGAAAGTTGTAAAGGTTATATGGTAATTTCCAGTTAACAATATCAGGTTCTAAATTCCATTATATGAATGAATTTATGATTTCTTTCATATTTCAATTACTTATTACATGAAAAGTTTGTAATACCCCATTTGTAGAACACATATTCTGGTTCGGTGCTTCACACTACTTGCTTTTATTCATTCTGTTTATTATGTGGACAACAATACATCGTCTTTCTTATCAGGAGGACTTGAAAGTTTTTAGGCCAATTGTTACATTTATCTGTATTAGTAATTGGCTATGATTTTACATGAATTAGAGTTTTATTTCCATACTAATATTTTTCACAGTTGTATCTTATTCAGTATAGCAATTTGCATATAGAAATCGTTGCTCGGACGTTTCCTAATATTATTAAATTTATGAGAATCAATAATATAACCTAACTTATGTCAAATCAAACATCTTTGTAAAATTCATATGCATCTTATTCAGTACGGCATTTATATTCATACTACAACGTGGCAACACCGACCTTGCTGCTGTACTGTCGTGTGGCGATGTAATCCGGCCCCCATTTGGAATGAATGACAGCCTTTCAAATTAAGTTAGAGGATTGAAAATTTGAATTGAGTTGGTCTCAGGGAAAAATCAAAACTTTGTGTCGAAGCTTGGATGCTCACTTTTTTTTCAATGAAAAATATAAATAAAGTCAATATAAATGTAAATAAAGTCATATAATCCGAACCTTTTTTAATTTAACCAAATCTTCACGCAACGCAGCCTCAACCTCCATGAAATTAATGTAAAAGCCCGTCGAATGTGATATTACAAAGTGTTTGACTTAAGTATATGATTTCAATATTTTATAGATGTTAGAAGGTCGAACTCAGGGCCGTAGCCAGCACTGCTTTCTAGAGGGGGCTGAAAAAATCTTGAGGGGGCTTATTCTTTACATAGTATTAAAATAAATATAAGCCAAAAAAAGACAGGAATATATAGCTGTTTCTGTCTTTTTATACCTAGAAAAGTATACTGGAAAACGAATATTCATTGAAAAATATTTTGGAAAAAAAATTGATTCTAATAAAAAATAATGAATAAAAAGTCTCTCATAGAAAACTGTAAATAAATGAAAAAATAGCTTATAAATAGACTAGTAGGTTAATATTGTATCTCTTGCTTCGTCACTTGTTTGCGCTCAATCGTTTTATGTTGCGTTTCTATTTCCACTTACGTAAAATATAATAGGGAGTTTTTGAGTTTCTATTTAAAGTCAACGTAATTATCGTAAACCGCTATGTTGAGTTTGCGCAGAACGGAAAACGTTATTAACGGGTTGGAGATCCTAAAAGAGTTTTTGAATTCAAATTTATTGCGAACGTCAAATAAGTATAACCTCTCTTGTGTTCTTGTATTATTTTTTGTCGGGTGATTTTTCCAATTTTCATCAACTATTATTAGCGTTCTTTAGGTAAATTATCATGGAAGATGTAATAGACTATATAGCGATCAGGCGCAGGGGGGGAAATCATAATTTAATGAGAGGTATAATCTTACATAACATCTTTGAAGAGGAACAAGAACGTGAAAATATTGATGGAAACATACCCGGATTCGATTTGTATAATATTGAGGTTGAAGAGGTGAAGAGAAGTTTCCGTTTTCAAAGAGAGGATTTGCCACGGTTATGCCAAACTTTGCAGATACCAAACCCAATTGTCTGGACATAAAGTAACTGGTAAATGCAATAGTTTTTAGTAATAATTGTGATTAATTTGGGCGAATATATTTCTTTGGCATCGAAGGCTTATGTATTTTACTGTTCTCATTGAAAATAATTTTCCTGTTATAAGGGAAATGTGCTGCTGAATCACTGTGCAAATATCTGGTTTCTCAAATGGATTATTACTTAGAACAACTCTAAGACAATCAAATCATGAAAAACATACTAGTTGACCATGGTCAATTTCATGCATTACATAAAGTGAACAAGGAAAATTCTTTAATAATTTAAAAAATTATCAAACAACTTTCCAAGGAAGCTGGTTATACGTATTCAGCAACGCAAAAGCTGCATTCACAATCGAACGGTGAATTATAGAAATTGTCAAGTCACCCCGACTCAAAATCTGCATACAGCTGTTTCGATCTTATTAGATCTCATCAGTGCAGCTTATTTGACTCGGAGTGAATTAACAAATCTCTAATTGTTCCCCAATACAAATCGTGGTCAGTAACACTGGTCGAATAACAATCCAGAGCGCCATCCCACCAAAGATATTGGGAAACAACAATTCACCGCTTAGACTGAAAATGCAGAAATTCGTCGCTCGAACACGTACCTCCTGATATGAAGATATCTACTCTACAACAGTGGTGTATATGATTCCAAGGCACACTAACATAGTGATTTAAAACCTTTGGATATACCCACGAGAGCGCGCTCCGAATATTCTAGTCGCTTAATACGCAAAATACAACAATCAAATCATGAAAAACATACTAGTTGACCATGGTCAATTTTGGTGGGATGGCGATCTGGATTGTTATCCGACCAGTGTTACTGACCACGATTTGTATTGGGGAACAATTAGAGATTTGTTAATTCACTCCGAGTTAAATAAGCTGCACTGATGAGATCTAATAAGATCGAAACAGCTGTATGCAGATTTTGAGTCGGGGTGACTTGACAATTTCTATAATTCACCGTTCGATTGTGAATGCAGATTTTGCGTTGCTGAATACGTATAACCAGCTTCCTTGGAAAGTTGTTTGATAATTTTTTAAATTATTAAAGAATTTTCCTTGTTCACTTTATGTAATACAACTCTAAGAAGTAACAGATCCTCCATGCCTGTAAATCGTAGTCTTTTTTGTACGAGTGACATTTTTTCAACTATCGTGGCAGGTGAACAAAAACCGTTGAAAAAATATCAATATTAGCCGGCCAATTTACACAAATAAACAAACCAAAATAGCACTGTGACATAACCAATAAAAATACGGAAACTGTCAATCTCAAAACATCAGATCGCAGACTCGATTGATGGTTGCCACATAGTAAGAAATAACATTTTTTGCGAATTTTTAATACAAAGGAAGAAGTTTGGAACGAATTAGCACGATAGTATATATGATTTTAGTCACTTATCATAGTTCAAATAGTCTATTTTTATTTAGTTTGTAACAATTTAACAAAAGCGCGTTTAAACTTGTCAACACCGCGAATATAACGGACGTTTATTAAGCGAACGTTAAGGTCCCGTTGATAACGTAGTACGTTATCGGTTAATAACCGTCACGGTAATTTCAAAGCTTCTGCGCATGCTCAGAATAACCGAAAACGTGTAAATTTAGGGTCTCAAAAACTCCCTAATATCCTGAGAAAATGAATGAACGTCTAATAATATTTCATCTGAAGAGGTTGAAGAAATTATAGGAAAATGTCTGGATTTTATTGAAGTACTTTTACTTGAATTAATCAAACGCATGCCCTCGTATTTAAATGTTTTTCCATTGTAAATCCAGTCCAAAAACCAAAATTTCTGAGCTGCCAGTTACTTTCTTAATTCCCAATAGAATATCTGACATAGAGATAGAATATAGAAACTTGGTAAATGTCGATTGAAAAAAGATGTTTGGTGACTCAGTTCCTGATAACCCTATTATTTTTTGGAGGAAGGTTATAGATTTAAAAAACGCAGCCTACCAATTCATGTTTAAAGATTTAGCTCTATTTGCATTTACTCTTCTAAGCTCACCGTCATCCAATGCATTCGTGGAGAGGATATTTTCATTATGAATATTGTTAAATGTAAAATTCGAAACCAAATGATACTAAAAATCTTTAATTCAGTTGTGTCTATTGAATCTCACTTTGCAATAAATGAGATTTGCTGTAAAGAATTTGAGCCCAGCAAAACTATGTATGCAAAATTTAATTCTGATATGTATCAGTAGCAGAACCAATCCACAGCTTCAACCACAGACAAAGATGATGATGATGTAATGATGTTTTGTGAACAGTTTATATATAAAAATAAAGATTTTTTTTTTAAAAGAGGAGGGACGTGTGTCTCACACGCCCGTCCTCCGTACAATTTGGCTTCGTCAACACTGGACATTTAGCCATCAAATACTAAATGAGGGGAACCACTAAAATCTCAAAACGCATACAAACACTCAAGAACACGGTGGGAATCGAACCCACCAACTCCGTCAACGAAGACGGCATAGCGTTACCTATACCGCTCAGCCACGGAGCCTCCTGAAATAAAGATATTTGTAACAGAATCGTGGTTTTGAATGTAATAGTAATTTAAGTAAAAAGTCCCGAAAATACCTATCATTGTTTTTTGGACGAATAGGCAACATGTTGGGTGCACTATTTTTCCGTGCGTTTGCGAAAAAATCATGATTGCGATTTTGGGCGACAAATTAGCAGCAAAACACGTATGATTAAATGCTAGAATAAGTGAATTTTATATGCAAAAATACTTGTTACCAATGTTTCCCCGTTAGCACGAACCACGGTTGCGCTTTTAGGCAACAAATCAGCGTCTAAAGTGTGACAAGGCTCTGAAAAATCTGGCAACCCTGCTAGTAGCCGCTATTTCATTTTAGGATAAAAACGTAAACATATTTTGCGGGTTAAAAGATGCCGCAAATAAATTCTTTTAATTCAGTTTTACAATTAGGTAGATTTGTTTGTAACTAGGCTAGTTTTATGTTTTTACGCAGATATAAACATTTTTGGTTTGTAATAAATCTGGTATCTTTTCTAGAGGGGGCTTAGATAATCCTCTGGCGCCCCCTTGGCTACGGCCCTGGGTCGAAATATTAACTCGTTAGGTATCACAAAACAAACAAATCTGATATCAGGGAAAATTATTCTACAGTTCACAATTATTATCACATACTGCGGAAAACGCAAATTTTTAAATATCTCACGAGTTTTCAAATGTGAAATAACTATTTCTGTTTGAAATTGTAATGTATCAAAAGCTTAATTTTACATCATTCTTTTGTAGTATTTCTAAATTTCGAAAATAATATGTTAATAGTGTTCTCTCCCCAAAATATAGAACACTCAATCAGTGTAGTCTAGTAAAAAAAACTCGTGAGCAGCAGAGCTCCATCTCTAAACTCGTATTTTTCGCGCGAAACGCATCGCGTCGAGATGCGTCGAAATTATTCATTTAAAATAAAAATACCCAAATATTTTTTGGATTCTATATTATTTTATACCCTCTTCACAACTGAAATTCATATTAATAGTATGTACTTTATGACATCGTTTGTAAAATTGTGCTGAATATGTGAATTTGAACTCAATACTGCGATGAAAATATGTGTTTAGGAACTGAGGGTTCCACTCTAAATTTCTCTTAGGGGAAGGTCACTTTCCCCTATGTCGTCTGACCCTAATTGAACTGGTCAAGCCAGAACCCTCGCTGATTCGCTTTCAACACCCACAGCGGCTGAATAATCACAACTTTTTAGGTAACTCTTTGAAAGACCCTTAATTGGTACATTGTTCTCGGCTTTGAATTGAATATACAGTTTGTTGACTTCTTTCAACTTCGTTTTATTTTATAAAAAATTGAGTTCGTTCGACTTGAGTAATCTTCCTTTGAAATATGGTTTGTCATTATATAAATGCAACAATATCTCAAGAAAAATTTATTCTATATAATGCGAATGATTCTGTTATGTAAGCTTCATCAGATTTTCTTCATAACATTTTCGAAACTTTTGAAAGAGTGAAATGTTTATTGAAATAACAAAGTAAAAACGTTAGTCAATAGCTTATTATTGCAGAAAAAAATGAATAAGTATATATATATATATATATATATATATATATATATATATATATATATATATATATATATATATATTGCTTTGTTATATATATTTTTATTTTTATCGCACTAACAAGTCTTTTGTGTTTAAAAACTGACTTTATTAAACTGCTAACGTTTTGTCAGAAAATTTCGTTATTACGAAAAAAACACAGATAAGTAAATATATATATATATATATATATATATATATATATATATATATATATATATATATATATATATAAAGTATAGAGAAAAGTTGATGTCGATGTATTTTTTGATGGGGTTTGTGATCTGATGTGTAAAATCTTCACGACATCACAATACTACATACTATGTGGTGATATTAATATAGACTCTTCAACGGACAACTCTGAATCGAGAAAAATTAAGAACATATTCTATGAATTTGACATGATAAATATTATAACTAAGCCTACACGTATTAATAGAAGTATAGATGCAGTGTACACAAATCTCCACCCTACCGAATTTCAAATTTGTACATTTATATTACTAACAGCACATAATTTTCGTGTAGAAACTATCTATAAGCGTAAATAGTCAGATGATAACTTAATAACTTTCAGAGAACTGTTGATGAATGAAAAATGGGAGGATGTGTATACAGCAGGTGATGTGAATGAAGGATATAATTCTTTTCATACAACCCTTCTGTACCACTACAACAATGCTTTTCCACTGAAGAAAATAAAAACAAATAAAAGTAATAGGGATAAACCGTGGATAAATAAAGAAATTAAGGAATTACATCAAATGGTATGTGATATGTATAAAATAGCGAAGTATTCAGCAGACGAGGTAATAAAAACAAATATAGACAACTCGAATATATTTATGAAGAATTGATAAGAAAAACTAAAGCAGAATATAACAACAAAAGAATATTGAATGCAAATGATATAAGCAAGGAGAGCTGGAAAATTATCAACGAAACAAGGAATACTGTAAACACTAATAACAAAATTGAGCTCACTATCAATAATAATCATATCACAGACAAATATAGCATTGGCAACCACTTCAATGATTTTTTCGCGGGGATCGAAAAAACAGATCCCATAACAAATAATCTGAAGTTATCCCTCTTCTCAAATACTACACTATTATTGTACCCGACAACTCATATAGAAGTACAGGATATTATTACGAAAACAACAAAAACCCCATCACCTGATATAGATGAAATCCATGGTAAGGACCTAAGAACTGCCCGTGACGTAATATGCTATCCACTATCTCACATAATAGATAAGTCATTTGCTGATGGAACATACCCAGAAGCACTGAAAATATCAAAATCTGTACCTATATATAAAAGAAGGGGATCCAAGAATGAAGTGGCCAACTACCGCAATGTATGCTTACAATCACAGGTTGCGAAAATTATCGATTTCAGCTACTATCTGAGACTGGCTAATTTTGTTGAATATCACAAACTTATTCCTAGCTGCCAACATGGCTTCTGACAAAAAAGATCGACTTCAACTGCAATAAACGAACTCTTCGAAGACATGTATATGCACCTCAATAATAAACAATTTCCAGTTGTTCTGTTTTTCGACCTAAGTAGAGCGTTCGACACAGTGAATCATAATTTACTTCTGGAAAAACTGTACCGAATTGGAATCAGAGGAGTTGCAAACGATTGGGTGGCATCATACCTAAAAAACAGATCTCAGATAGTGGTTATTGACTCTGTGAAATCGAAACCTGCTTCTGTTTCAATGGGGGTTCCTCAAGGTTCAACTTTGGCTCCTCTTTTCTTTATAATATTTATGAGTGACATAGAACTCTTCTGTATGGTCCAGCAGAAAATGATCATCTATGCAGATGATACTAGTGAAATATTGGCTCAGAATAAGCTCCCGGTATCTATAAAAGCAGCAAATTCAGCTGCAGATGAATTTGCCAGATGGTGTAAAAATTGGGGTTTAGTAATTAACATCAGTAAAACAGTCATGGTTTTCCAACAAAAAAACATTTCTTATAACTACTGTCCCCTAATAAAAGTTAATCACAAATCTATAGAGCAAGTGAATCTGTTCAAGTATCTAGGCCTGACTATAGATCAGAAATTAACATGGGAGGTACACATAGAAAACCTTGTCTCCAAAAATGAGCTGTATGTGTTTTGTAATAAAGCAATTACGTGGAACAGTTTGACTACATGTTCTTAAGCTGATCTACTATGGACTTGTACAATCCATCCTATCCTATGGACTACCTTTCTGGGGGAACTCAGCCGATACAATAAAAGTTTTTAAACAACAAAAAAAGTAATAAGATGTCTAGCTGGACTACATTATAAAGAACCATGTAAGGGTACATTCATTGAGTTAGACATAATGACCCTACCCAGCCTGTTCATTTACATGATCACCATGAATATTGGAAAAAATGAAACACACAATACCAAAAATAATTTGATTCACAACTACTATACCAGAAGAGGTGATGAACTACGTTTAACCTATTCTCGTCTGGCTCTGGGACAAGACTCTGCAAGTTATCAAGGTATCATCTGCTACAACCATGCACTCAAACTATTTGGATACACATGTAGCCTGAGAAGCTTCAAATCAGCTCTATACAATCATCTCATACAAAATGCTTTTTACTCTGTTGAGGAATTTCTACTATCCCAATAATTTCTTAATATACCTCTTATTATTTATATTATATAGGCGGGGCTCCTACAGCCTTTGCCGCATCCCGCATTTTGATCGCCACTTTTCTTTATTTTTCCAATCGTCATCATTTAGTGCCCGATCAGCCATGGTTTGTATAATTCCTTGCATCCAGGATGTGCTTGGTCTTCCTCTTCTCCTCTTACTTTGAGGAACATAATTTAAAATTCTTTTGGGCCAGCGTTCGTCGGCCATTCTCATAACATGCCCATACCATATCAATTGTCTGGACTCTATTCGATCTGAACTCGTATACACTCTTCTTGTTCGACGTCTGATGCCTTCGTTTGGGATACGCTCCAGTCTTGAGACTCTGCATGCAGGATTTTTATACCTTTTATATTTATATATCTATTTCAAATCTTTTCCAGTGTAGATGTTTCATTTCCTGGAGTATTTTATCTGCTCAATTTTACATTTTTATCTATATTTAATATTACCATTGATCAAATTTTAAATGTATTTTGAACTGTTTGTGTCTGTATTTTGACTAGTCTGATAAAATTTTATAAATGTATGTACTGTAGGATTTTCAATGATGAATAAATTTCTTTCATTCTTTCCATATATATATATATATATATATATATATATATATATATATATATATATATATATATATATATATATATATATATATATATATATATATATATATATATATATATATATATATATATTTATGTTCAGAAAGATTTCCGCGCTCGGAAGTATTTGAAAAACTTGGTTCTCGGAATGAACCGCGTAAAAGATTTGAAAAATCTCGACGTTTCGGCTCCTTTCTCGAAGCCATCTTCAGGAGAATTAGAACGGGAATAATTCAGATACGTGGCCACAAACTGCCTACTCCACGAATCGAATTATCGATTTCCCCAATACAAGAACTATTGCTTCCGTCCTATCTTTCAAATCCCGAATTTTTCGTGAAGCTGTAGAAATAGAAAAACGTCCAAATTGTTTGAGCACCAGAGATGACAGTCACAGACTCTAATCAGCATGGAAACCACTTCTGGTTTTCAGTGCATCCCGCACTGATGAGCGTGAAAACGCCCCCTTCCCCTATAAATACGTCCACGCGACGATCGGCCCGTCGACATTCCTAAGACAACGAACACAAGATTATCCCTGTATGCTGACGATACTGCCATAACCAGCACACATAGGAACGTAGGAATAATATGTAAAAGGCTACAAGAAGAGATGAACCTAATCTCGAAATGGTGCGTAAAATGGAAGATAGAAATCAATAGCCAGAAGAGCCAGGCAATCTTATTCTAGAAAATGATGCAAAAACCAATAGAAAACATGAAGATAGAAAACAACGATATTCAATGGTCTGAGGAAGTTACTTACCTGGGAGTAACTATGGATGCGAGATTATAACATGGAGAAAACATGTAAACAAAGCAGTACAAAAGACAAAAGCAGCAATGGCGCAGCTGTATCCACTCATCAATAAGAAGAGCAAGATGACGAACAGAGTCAAGATAGCCCTGATAAGGGCCATAGCCAGACCACAACTGACGTACGGATCAGTAGCGTGGGGATACACTGCAAAAAGCAACCTAGACCGAATAGCAAGTACGGAAAATAGATTTATTAGAACAGCATTGGAAGCACCATGGTATGTTCGAAATGAACAAATACATAGAGATATTGAATGGAAACCTATCAAAGAATTTATGAAGAGAAAAGCGCAAAATATATTTAAGGCAATAAAAGAGCATCAAAATCAAGAGCTCAGAGAATTGACAAACTACGATCCAGAAGAGGACGCACAAAGAACGAGAGTCTATTACAAAAGACCTAGGGATCAACTGGACTAATAATTATTTTATTTTCAGGTACTTCCATCCATTAGCTGTACCTAGATTTCTTCGGAAATTAGTTAGGCGAGCAATGGAATCTTTTTCAATGCGCCGCGACGCAGAGAGACATACACTTGGGTCTTGAAATATAGACACAAGGAAGAGAACAGGTTCTAGTGCTGACCGCAGCACGTGAGTCCTAATCTAAGTGCGAGACTGGAGGTTTAGTAAAGAGAAAGAACAGAGGTGTTTTTAGTGGGTAAGCAATATTGCATATATATATTTATATATATATATATATATATATATATATATATATATATATATATATATATATATATATATATATATATATATATATATATATATATATATATATATATATATATATATATATATATATATATATATATATATCAACTATTGAATCCCACACAGGCCGGGTTAGCAACCGGTATCGCTTTTGAAGTTTTCACCTCGATTTAAAAATAAAAAAAAAAAAAAACGCCCCGCAGTTGACTCTGAAGAGCAGGCAGGTTGAGACTTCAGAGTTGACAGGAAGCAGTACGGTTGGTGGAGTGGGCAGCTTGAGACGCAATCGTATTGTTTCCGATTCCTCCTAATTCGATTCGTGGAGTAGGCAGATTGAGGCCACGTATCTGAATTATTTCCGTTCTAATTCTCCTAAAGATGGCTTCGCAAAAGGAGCCGAAACGTCGAGATTTTTCTCTCTTTTACGCGGTTCATTCCGAGATCCAAGTTTTTCATATATATATATATATATATATATATATATATATATATATATATATATATATATATATATATATATATATATATATGAATAGATATATATATATAATATATATATATATATATATATGAATACATATATATATAATATATATATATATATATATATATATATATATATATATATATATATATATATATTATATGTATATGACAACTTACCATATAATTATTTCACACCTTCAACAAAAAGTACTTTGGAAACTTTTAAATATTCTAACGTAATATTTCATAACATCTGGAATTTCGTATTAAGCTCATTTGTATATTTTATTGTTCAGAACAGAATTATAATACTTCTATATAAGAAATCTGTTTGTAGACGCTTGAACAAAAGCTTCTCATGTGAGCGTATTTCAGTAATAGTCACATCTTACCGCAAAATTTCATTTCAATTTAAATACAGATTCATTCCATCATTAGACTCGAGAAATTAAATTTCCAGTGTATCTACTTAATGCTTTTAATTCATGTTTCATTTACCGTGTTTTTTATTTCAATAATATAAGCATATATTAAATTTTTATGAGGTACTAAATTAAATATACTTGTAAAATAGTCATCACTCTAGCATATATACTTAGGTATTCGAGTATGTAATAAAAGAATGGATATGATACTTTGTAAAAAAATCTCAGTAAATACTACTTCCCGAGAATATTTGAAAGATCAGTTCGTAAACTCAATCAAATGCTGTTTTATATTGAATATTTTCAAAAAACTTATAGATTGCCCCCATAGAATCATTTAGCTGAAAAACATGTACCCCTCCTACAAGTCATACTCAATATACTTATTTCTAATTTAGTTTTCGCTTATATGATGACAAGTTCAACCATTATTATACTACTGAAAAATTCGAATTAGTAGATAAATTAATTGGTATGGAAATTTCATGAATCTGAAAAATAAGTTAAATAACATTAGTAAATAAATGTCAAATGAAAAGAATAAAGTTTTGAAAATTGAATACTCACGACGTGCCGATCTGTATCAACTTGAGAACGGTTAAAAATACTCTTCTAACCGATACGTCATGTATATTCAATTTTAATATTTTATTGTTTCAACTTGTCATTTATTTATTTACTGATCTCTATTATTATTCATTTATCAGATGCTTACATTTCCATTTCATAATTCTTTCAGCTGTTATTTTTCAGATATTCATTTTATTTTCCCATGTTTCATGTACTACTTTTCCATTATATGTTAAAGACAATTAAAGTCCAGAAATTTACAAATAAAAAATACTCCTGAACTGAACTACAAGAAACCATTGCAGTTAGCAGAACAGATGAAAATATAAAAAAATTCTATCGCAGCGAGCAGCATTAGAAAAGCAGATTTTCAAAACGTATCTAGTTTAAAAAATCTATTCATTCAATTATGATTTTTGTTCCAAATCCTAAAAACAAAAATTGCGCCCTCTATCGTGTGAACAATATTTATTTCCTCCTTCGGGGGGTCAACCCCCCAACCAATTTATATCGAAATGAATACCATCCAAGATATCATACGAAACTACCTACATACAAAGTTTCCTATGGTCCCAAAATTGCGCCTTCTATCGTGTAAATAAGATTCATTTTCTCTCCTAGGGGTCAACCCCCCAAGCAACTCGTACCAAAACCGATCAAATCCAAGATATCATACGAAACTACCTAGTCACAAACTTTCAATCTTATTGCTCCAAAATTACGCCCTTTATCGTGTAAAGAAGGCTTATTTCCTCCCCCGAGGGAACAACCCCCAACCAATTCGAACCAAATCCAATTCCATTCAAGATATCACACAAAACTACCTAGATACAAACTTTCAACCCGATTCCTATAAAATTGCGCCTTCTGTAGTGTAAACTAGATTTGTTTTGCCCCTGCGGGGTCAGCCCCCTAACCAATTCGAACCAAAACTAACCCTGTCCAAGATATCATAGGGAACTACCTATTTACAACTTTTCAACCATATTTGCCCAAAATGGCGCCCTTTATCGTGTAAACAAGATTTATTTTACCCTCAGGGGGGTCAACCCCCCAACCAATTCGAACCAAAACTAATTCCATCCAAGATATCATACGAAACTACTTATTTACAAGGATTCAACACTATTGCTCCCTTTATCGTTTAAACAATATTTATCTCTTCCCCCGGGGGGGTCAACCCCCCAACCAATTCGAACCGAAACCAATCATATAAAACTACCTAGATACAAACTCTCAACCCTATTTCTTTAAAATTGCGCCGTTTATTGTGTAAACAAGATTTATTTTCCCCAGGGGGGTCAACCCCCCAACCAATACGAACCAAAATAAATCCTATCCAAGATATCACACGAAACTACCTACATACAAAGTTTCCTATGGTCCCAAAATTGCGCCTTCTATCGTGTAAATAAGATTCATTTTCTCTCGTAGGGGTCAACCCCCCAAGCAACTCGTACCAAAACCAATCCTATCCAATATATCATACGAAACTACCTAGTCACAAACTTTCAATCTTATTGCTCCAAAATTACGCCCTTTATCGTGTAAAGAAGGCTTATTTCCTCCCCCGAGGGATCAATCCCAACCAACCAATTCGAACCAAATCCAATTCCATTCAAGATATTATACAAAACTACCTAGATACAAACTTTAAACCCCATTGCTATAACAATTCGCCTTCTGTGGTGTAAACTAGATTTATTTTGCCCATGCGGGGTCAGCCCCCTAACCAATTCGAACCAAAACTAACCCTGTCCAAGATATCATAGGAAACTACCTATTTACAACTTTTCAACCTCATTTTCCCAAAATCGCGCCCTTTATCGTGTAAACAAGATTTATTTTACCCTCAGGGGGGTCAACCCCCCAACCAATTCGAACCAAAACTAATTCCATCCAAGATATCATACGAAACTACTTATTTACAAAGATTCAACACTATTGCGCCCTTTATCGTGTAAACAATATTTATCTCTTCCCCCGGGGGGGTCAACCCCCCAACCAATTCGAACCAAAACCAATCATATAAAACTACCTAGATACAAACTCTCAACCCTATTTCTTTAAAATTGCGCCGTTTATTGTGTAAACAAGATTTATTTTCCCCAGGGGGGTCAACCCCCCAACCAATACGAACCAAAATCAATCCTATCCAAGATATCACACGAAACTACCTGGAAACAAACTCTCAACCCTATTGCTGTAAAATTGCGCCGTTTATTGTGTAAACAAGATTTATTTAATTGAGTTTTTGGTGCCAAGCACCATAAAAAGTCATGAAACGAAAAACTGATGAACAAAACTAAATTTGAATTTACTACGTTTATTATCACAACATATTTTGAAAAATATGACACTGCGATTGCAATTTCGGTCAGTAGACCATCATCGGGCAGATTGAGTTAAGAACTGAATACAGAATTATAGATTTGCGCTTACGGGTGGGAAAGAATTATTGCAGGTACCTAAATAGACAAGAGGAACATATTTCAAGAAGGGCTGATCGAGTGAATTTCCCAAATTGGTACAATACAATGTTCTTAGAAAGGTCGTTATTGTTTGAATACACTTAATATAGGAGAATATATCAGGTCAATCTGGTCGTTCAGCAAGGTATCTTTTGCATTAAGATTGAGTTTAAAAATTTCTAATGATTCTAAGTAAGTAAGTTTGGTTCCTTTCGGTAATTTGTGCATGATTTTAAAATTATCTATTTGTGGAAATGGGTGGTGGTTTTCACGGCAATGATTTGAAAACGTTGAATCCGTTTTATTTTTCAAAAAAATTGTTGGTGTTCTTTAAATCTTGTCTTGAACGATATAATTCTGTATTCAGTTCTTAACTCAATCTGCCCGATGATGGTCTACTGACCGAAATTGCAATCGCAGTGTTATATTCTTCAAAATATTTTGTGATAATAAACGTAGTAAATTCAAATTTAGTTTTGTTCATCATGTTAAATTATCACGTAGTAACGACGGATTCCATCAACTATTCAAACGAAAAACTATCTTGGTCCTAGGTCCAACTTTGCTAATCGCACCCATTTTAATGAGCAGGTTTTCAAAGTGAAAACCTGCTAAAAGAAGTTCTTTCGTATTTATATTCAGTTGATTGATAATATATTCAGTTGATTGATAATATTGTAACAGAGGAGGCTCCGTGGCTGAGCGGTATAGGTAACGCTATGCCGTCTTCGTTGACGGAGTTGGTGGGTTCGATTCCCACCGTGTTCTTGTGTGTTTGTATGCGTTCTGAGATTTTAGTGGATCCCCTCATTTAGTATTTGATGGCTAAATGTCCAGTGTTGACGAAGCCAAATTTTACGGAGGACGGGCGTGTGAGAGGGCACACGTCCCTCCTCTTTTAAAAAAAAATAAAAAATATTGTAACAGGCGAAGAAAGCGTATATAAAAACTATTTATTCAATATGAACTACCCAAAGTTGACTCATCAACCGTTGTTTTTTTTTAACAAATGAACATTTCAAAGTCATTAGGAAGAGACGTGAATTATTGAAGATATTCATTTCCGAGATCTGAAAGAAATCTCTTAGGACATATATTGCAGTTCAGTGAATATCCTCTGCGATAACACGTGCCTGCATCACTCCAGAATACTTCATTGCTGTGAACTAACACAGGAAAATTGAACAAATGCTACGTGACAGGGCATGAAACGAAGTCTACCCTACAGGTTATTCGTTCTGGACAAGGCTCTCAATTTCGCAATTTCGTCTCTGAAGAAGCTAATAAATCGTTATGTTCTAGATATTGCTCATTATCAGTGGCCCGCTTGGATTACGTTTCATTAAATTAGGATTATAATTCGATATAGAATGTGGCTCTTTATCAGTTAGAAAGTCTGCAGTTATCTTCATAGTATATTTCTATCTTATTCCCCTAAAGAAGGATTTGTAATTAAGAAACAGTCTTAAAAAATTTGAATCGGAAAATAAATTTGAGAAATTATCATGTTGTTAATAATTATGACAGTCGCATTTGAGATTCACGATTTTTTTGAATTAATTTTTTTCTTAAAATGGAATATCTTGAAATAATATAACTATCATCAAAATTCACGTGATTCAGGTGAATATATAATAACTTAAAGTGGACAAGAAAAATTCTTCAATATTTTTAGAAATTATCATGAAATTTTCGGAGGGAGCTGGTTATATGTATTCCGCGGCGCGAAATCTGCATTCACAATCCAACGGTAAATTAAAGAAATCGTCAAGTTTCGATATTATTAGGTCTCATCAGTGCATCCATAAATATGGAGGTCACTCTCGTGAGTGTGTACAGAGTTTTTAAAAACGCTAAGTAAGCGTACTTTGGAACCACATACGCCACAGTTGCATATGTATTCTCGCGGGGGGATTCTCCATTTTTGATCTAAGCGGTGAAATTTTGGTTTCCAATATCCTTGGTAGAGGGCGCTCTTGGTTGTTATCCAGATAGTAGTCCGAACCGCGATTTGTATTGGGGAACAATTAGAAATTTGTTGACTCACTCTGAGTCAAATGAGCTGCACCGATGAGATCTAATGAGATCGAAACAGGTATATATAATTCACTGTTGGATTGTCAATGTAGAATTCTCGTCGCGGAATACATATAACCAGCTCTCTTGGAAAGCTTTTTGATAATTTTGTTAATTATTGAAGAATTTTCCTGGGTCACTTTATGTAGTATATTAAATTGATCATGATCAACTTATATATTTTTCATGGTTTGATTTTAAATATATAATTGTTCTTGTCTTGTTATCAAAATTTCAGGAACTTAGATTGTCTACCTTAAAATATGTTGATTGAAAAGCCAGAAATCAACTTTGAGCAATTCCATTTGAAAGAATAACATTTAACATGCAAAAAACTACATTTTTTTTAATGTTCAATACCTCAGCTTTCGATATGGGAGTAATTTCATGAATGCCACAAAATTGTGCAACAGAGGTAGTCAATTTCCTCTGTAGAATATTTAACTTTTTTTATTTTCACTAATTTCACAACGTTTCAAACGTATATTGAAAATGTATAATTGAGAAATATGGTGGTCTTCGATATAAAATATAAAAGCTCAAATTTCAATCGAAAACCGATAATTCAACATGTTTTCCGACGACTGAAGATGAAATTGTGTAGCACTGATAACATACAATCATGCAAAAATTAATTATAAAGGTAGAATAATTTTAAAATATGGAGGTCCTAGATATAATATATGAAACTGTAAAAGTTTCATTAGAAAACCTATAATTCAACATATTGTCTGACGACTGAAAATGAGATTGTGTAGCACTGATAACATACAATCATGCAAAAATGAATTATAAAGGTAGAATAATTTCAAAATATGGAGGTCCCAGATATAATATATGAAACTGTAAAAGTTTCATTAGAAAACCTATAATTCAACATATTGTCTGACGACTGAAAATGAAATTGTGTAGCACTGATAACATACAATCATGCAAAAATGAATTATACAGGTAGAATAATTTTAAAATATGGAGGTCCTAGATATAATATATGAAACTGTAAAAGTTTCGTTAGAAAACCTATAATTCAACATATTGTCTGACGACTGAAAATGAGATTGTGTAGCACTGATAACATACAATCATGCAAAAATGAATTATAAAGGTAGAATAATTTTAAAATATGGAGGTCCTAGATATAATATATGAAACTGTAAAAGTTTCATTAGAAAACTCATAATTCAACATATTGTCTGACGACTGAAAATGAAATTATGTAGCACTCATAACATACAATCATGCAAAAATGAATTATAAAGGTAGAATAATTTTAAAATGTGGAGGTCCTAGATATAATATATGAAACTGTAAAAGTTTCATTTGAAAACCCATAATTCAACGTCTTATGAGGCGATTGAATAAATTTTCTATCACTGATAACATATAATCATTCGAAAATGGTATAAAAGTAAAATAATTGTGAAATATGGTGGTTCTGGATATAAAATATGAAAGGTAATAATGTCATTCGAAAACCCATAATTCAAAATATTGTCCGAGTATTGAAGATGAAATTTTGTAGCATACAATCATGCAAAAATAGAATAAAGATAGAATAATTGAGAAATATAGTGGTCCTCTATATAAAATATGAAAGTGTTGAAATTTCATTCGAAAACCCATAATTCAACACATTGTTCGACTATTGAAGATGAAAAATTGTACCATACAATAATGCAAAATTGGAATAAAGATAGAATAATTGAGAAATATAGTGGTCATCTATATAAAATATGAAAGTGATTAAATTTCATTCAAAAACCCATAATCAACATATTGTTCGACTATTGAAGATGAAATTTTGTAACATACAATCATGCAAAAATTGAATAGAGATACAATAATTGAAAAATATAGTGGGCCTCTATATAAAATATGAAAGTAATATAAAATTATGCAGCAGTGATAACTAACAAACATTTAAAAATTGATTATAAAGGAATAATAAGTGAGAAGAATGGTGGTCCTCGATATAATATATGAAGGTGCTGTAATTTAAATTCGAAAACCCATAATTCAACACCTTTTTTGACGATTGAAGATTAAATTTTGTGGCACTGATAACAAACAATCAAGTGGACATAAATGTAGAATAATTGAGAAATATGGTGGGTCTCGATATAAAATATGAAAGTGCTGAAATTTTACTCGAAAATCCATAACTCAACATATTTTATGACGACTAATTGAAATTTTGTGGCACTGATAACATACAATCATGAAAAATTGGATATAAAGGTAAAATAATTCAGAAATATTATGGTGCTTCATATAAAATATGGAAGGGGTAAAATTTAATTCGAAAAACCATAATTCAACTTCTTGTTTGACAATTGAAGATTCAATTTTGCAGCCCTGATAATATACAATCATGCAAAAATGAATATAAAGGTAGAATAATTGAGAAATATGGTGGGTCTCGATATAAAATATGAAAGTGCTGTAATTTCTTTCGAAAACCCATAATTCAACACATTTTTTGACGATTTAAGATTAAATTTTGTAGCACTGGTAACATGCAATCATGCAAAAATGGATATAAAGGTAAAATAATTCAGAAATATTATGGTGCTCGATATAAAATATATGTAAGGGTTAAAATTTCATTCAAAAACCATAATTCAACTTCTTGTTCGACGATTGAAGACTAAATTTTGTGATATTGATAATATACAATCATGCAAAAATGAATATAAAAGTAGAATAATTGAGATATACGGTGGATCTCGATATAAAATATGAAAGTGCTGAAATTTCTTTCGAAAACCCATAACTCAACATATTGTATGACAATCAAATCATGAAAAACATACTTGTTGACCATGGTCAATTTCATACATAACATAAAGTAAACAAGGAAAATTCTTTAATAATTTAAAAATTATCAAACAACTTTCCAAGGGAGCTGGTTATACGTATTCCGCAACGCAAAATCTGCATTCACAATATAACGGTGAATTATAGAAATTGTCAAGTCACCCTGACTCAAAATCTGCATACTGCTGTTTCGATCTTATTAGATCTCATCAGTGCAGCTTATTCGACTCGGAGTGAATTAACAAATTTCTAATTGTTCCCCAATACAAATCGTGGTCAGTAACACTGTCTGGATAACAATCCAGAGCGCCCTCCCACCAAAGATATTGGGAACCAACAATTCACCGCTTAGATCGAAAATGCAATATCTACTCTACAATGTATATGATTCCAAGGCACACTAATATAGTGATTTGAAATCTTTGGATATACTCACGAGAGTGCGCTCCGAAGATGATAGCAATATCTTTGGTGGGAGGGCGCTCTGGATTGTTATCCAGACAGTGTTACTGACCACGATTTGTATTGGGGAACAATTAGAAATTTGTTAATTCACTCCGAGTCGAATAAGCTGCACTGATGAGATCTAATAAGATCGAAACAGCTGTATGCACTTTTGAGTCGGGGTGACTTGACAATTTCTATAATTCACCGTTAGATTGTGAATGCAGATTTTGCGTTGCGGAATACGTATAACCAGCTCCCTTGGAAAGTTGTTTGATAATTTTTAAATTATTAAAGAATTTTCCTTGTTCACTTTATGTAATATTGTATGTCGACTTAAGATGAAATTTTGTAGCACTGATAACATACAATCATGAAAAAAAGGATGAAAAGGTAGAATAATTCAGAAATATTGTGGTCCTCGATATAAAATATGGGTGCTAAAGTTTCATTCGAAACTCCATCATTCAACATCTTGTTCCACGATTGAAGTGACATTTTGTCACAACATACAGCAGTCCAGAAATGAATATAAAGAGAGAATTATTGAGTAATATGGTGGCCTCCAATGAAAGGATTAAAATTTCATTTGAAAATCCACAATTCAACGTTTTTTTTCGACGATATAGAATGAAATTCTGTTGAACCGATAACATACAACCACCATACAATCGATATCCACAGATTCATCAAAATCTCATAAAGAAACATTTTCCATTAATTCCAAAGTAGTATTGTGTTCGTTCAATCGACACAAAAACAATTAGATTATCAGTTGCACTTATTTTCATTGAGTGAGTGCAACAACGTTTGGGATTGTAGATTCAGTTAGAAAATAAAGTTCTCATTTTACTTAGCAACTGGTAATTCAATTTTCGATATAAATTGGCGAATGCTCTCTAGAGTTCGTTCTAAATTCAGAATAACCATGCTTTTCCAATAAATGAAAGCGAATTTAATTAATGAACGTTCAGTTTTATCAACTTTCTATGCAAATTAAGACTTTGAATAGAGTATTAAAATAATATTTCAGATATTCATTTCCTGCCATATTATGAAACGATTACCAAATATTCTTAATATCTTTTTTATGAAGAGAATAAAACTTCTAGTGCCTACTTGCGAAGTTTTCATTGGAACATCATGTTTGATCATGAAAAACATAGTTGTTGGCCATATTCAATTTCATACATTACATAAAGTGAACAAGGAAAATTCTTTAATAATTTAAAAATTATCAAACAACCTTCCAAGGGATCTGGTTATACGTATTCCGCAACGAAAAATCTGCATTCACAATCCAACGCTGAATTATAGAAAAAGTCAAGTCACCCCGATTCAAAATCAGCATACAGCTGTTTCGATATTGTTATATCTGATCAATCCAGCTTATCTGACTCGGAGTGAATTAACGAATTTCTAATTGTTCCCCAATAAAATCTTTGGTGGAGGACGCTCTGGGTTGTTATCCAGATAGTGTTTTCGGCCACGGGGAAACAATTAGAAATTTGTTAATTTACTCCGAACCGAATAGGCTGCACTGATGAGATCTAATATGATCGAAACAGCTGTATGCATATTTTGAGTAGGAGTGAGTTGACGTTTTCTATAATTCACCGTAGGATTTTGAATGCAGATTTTGCGTTGCGGAATACGTATAAGCAGCTCCCTTGGAAAGTTGTTTGATAATTTTTGAGTTATTAAAGAATTTTCCTTGTTCACTTTATTTAATTTATCAAGTTTTAAGTCTTCTATATCAGAAGATAATATCTGGAACCATTTTGAATGATAAAAATGTTGAATATTTCTAAATGAAGAGTGTTTTGAAACAGTTCTCTTCACATAGCAGACATTTCAAACGTAAAATGCGAAAACCTCAAATATTCTGTTTTTGATTGAAATTCTTCTGAAAATTCCCCTATCATGTTTCAAATTTCCAAAATGCCCTAATTTATCTTATGGTTGCAAAATGAATAATATTAAATCAACAGTAAGCTTGTATTTAGAGACACAGTTCGATTTTTTTTCATTCATACAATAGGATCTTTAGAAATATTCTCAATTTATCTTGCTAAATTTCAGTTTGAGCATAACTTAATAATTCAAAATTGAATTTTCCGAAACCATTCTGAAAACGTTTCAAGGTGAAGCGATATTGTAGTGTTCAATGTATAGTAAATAAAATTTCGTTACTTCATCTGAAGCTTCTTTTAGAATAAAAATACCCTCTACTTCTTGAACTATCAAGTCACGTCCTATACAAATCTAATTTGCAGCTTTCCATTGACATGAAACTTAAAGAGGGGTGCATCAAGTAGGCCCGAAGAAGTTTGGGAAAAATCGAGGGTTGAAACATCTGAGCCATATTGACGCCATCCCAGACAAGTAATGATGAAAAATTATCTAATACTAGCCAAGTATTGATGAATCCTCACAGTATTATTGAAATGTAGCGTATAGCTTACGAAAAATCAAGGGTTGAAATGTCCGGGCCATATTGACGCCAGCCTGGACAAGTCAGCATTTTTTCAATGATAATCGATAATAATCTCATGCTAGCCAAGTACTGGCGAACGTTGAGAATATTTTTGAAATATTGAGTAGAATAATCGAGGTCCAAAATTTCGTTTGTCAAATCGTCATTCTCTAATGATAGTGGTGTTGAATGCTGAAATAATTTTTTTAATATTGCTTATAGTTTAAGAATAATTGAAGGTTTACATTTTCAGGTGTTTATCAAGTAAACACAGAAAAGTCAGAATTTTTAATGAAAATCGGGATTGACGTAACGTTTATCAATTTCTAATGCAATCTGAAAAAAGATTCAAAGAATTGCTAATATTTTGCAAAATAGGTATTTTTGAAATTTTTGGTTTGAAATATGCTGCTGCGTCTTTCTTAGATCAGGGATCTTATATCTGGATCATTTTTTTTCAGTTTATGGCTAATTGAGTTTAGTTGAGCAATAGTGAAGTTGACAAAACTGATCCAAATTTTAATATTTATGGGGGCGTTCAAGTATTACGTAACGCAATTTGGGGGAAGGGGGGTCTTGTAAAACGTTACGATGCGTTACAGGGGCGGGAGGGGGGTTCGAACAACGCGCTACGTAACATTGATTTTTATTGAAATAAAAAACTAGAGAATTTGAATCTCCGAAGTTGTTAACTCTTTTCGTTTATTTTTTACGGGGAATCCCTCCATTGTATTGTAAGTCAGTTTTATTTTGTTGTCCCAAGTTGGCAACTCTATCCGTTTATGTTTTATGGGAAATACCTCGACTGTATTATTCGTCATTTATATTTTGTTTCCGTTGCCTGTTTTCATTATGTGTTTTAAACACGTAATACACAGGAGCGAAACTACGAAACTATCTACCTACATACATACGAACATATATATATATATATATATATATATATATATATATATATATATATATATATATATATATATATATATATATATATATATATATATATATATATATTATATACATATATAGAAAAAGAGAGAGACTTTTGAAATTGGGTTTTTGATGCCAAGCATCCTGAAATGTCATGAAACGAAAAACTATCTTGGGCCTAGGTCCTACTTTGCTAATCGCACCCATTTCAATAAGCAGGTTTTCAAAGTGAAAACCTGCTAATAAGCGAAAATTGAATAATGCATGAGCAAAATAATGGTGGATGAAGTTAGCTAAAAATGTATGCAACGACAGGGCTAAGTCAGGAAAACGGCATAATTAAATGTAAGATTAGTAGTAAAAGTTTATTAGGACAAATTTGAGCCCTTTTCAACATATCACATTATGTATGATTGTTTATTAAATAAAAATCTCTTGTTTTGTTTATTATTAACGAAAACACGATTAAAACAATAAAAACGGTATTTTAGCAACTTTCCGGTACTTTGCGCAACATATTTGTGACTGTTAGATAAAAATGGTCACTTGGGTGTTACGTAACGTTTATAGGGGGGAGGAGGGGTTCATGAAAACGTTACGGAGCGTTACATAGGGGGGAGGGAGGATCAAAAATCTTCAAAAATTGCGTTACGTAATACTTGAACGGCCCCTATAAGAAAAGAATACTTTACTACTATTAGTTCAAATTCTGCTAAAGTGATAATATTTAGCACGCGAAACTCGTTTAAAATACAAAATACAAATTTTTTGACCAAAATCTCAAATGGAAATTAAATGTTCTCTTAGGGTCAATAAATTAATTTTCATATATATATATATATATATATATATATATATATATATATATTAATATATATATATATATAAATATATATAAATATATATATA